>JAEOAE010000523.1:0-40870 GCA_036365155.1 Meriones psammophilus | reverse complement strand
TCAACGCCATTAGCCATTAGGGAAATGCAAATCAAAAACGACTTAAGATTTCACCTACACCCATCAGAATGGCCAAGATGAAAAACACAAATGACAACACATGTTGGAGAGGTTGTGGAGAAAGGGGAACCCTCCTCCATTGCTGGTGGGAATGTAATCTGGTACAACCACTTTGAAGTCAATCTGGCGCTCAGACAATTAGGAATAGCGCTGCCTCAAGATCCAGCTATACCACTGCTAGGCATATACCCAAAATTTGCTCAAGTACACAATAAGGACATTTGCTCAACCATGTTTGTAGCAGCTTTATTTGTAATAGCCAGAACCTGGAAACAACCCAGATGTCCATCAACGGAGGAATGGATACAGAAATTGTGGTATTTCTACACAATGGAATACTACTCAGCAATCAAAAAGGAGGAAATCATGAAATTTGCAGGCAAATGGTGGGATCTAGAAAAGATCATTCTGAGTAAAGTATCCCAGAAGGAGAAAGACAAACATGGAATATACTCGCTTATATAGACCTAAAAGATAGGATAAACATAATGAAATCTATACACCTAAAGAAGATAATCAAGAAAGCAGATATGGGGTATGATGATCTATCCTCATTTAGAAAGACAAATGGGATATGCATTGAACGTATGACAGGAGTCTACCGCAGAAAACATCTGAAAGACTCTACCTAGCAGTGCTCCAAAATAGATACTAAGACTCACAACCAAACTTTCGGCAGAGTGCAGAGAATCATATGAAAGAAGGGGAGTTTGATGTGGAAAGGATAGGAGCTCCACAAGGACCAAACGTATCTGGGCACAGGGTCTTTTCTGAGATGGACACTCACTCAACCAAAGTCCATGAGAGGATAAAACCTAGAACCTCTGCTCAGATGTGACCTGTGATAGCTCAGTAATCACTTGGTTTCCCATAGTTAGGGGAACAAGGACTATTTCTAACATGAACTCAATGACTGGCTCTTGGACCTCCCCACCTCCCAAGGGAGGAGCAGTACTGTTAGGCCACAGAGGAGGACTTTGCAGCCAGTCCGGAAAATACCTAACAAAAGCGAGTCATATGAAAGGGGAGGAGGTCCTCCCCTATTAGTGGACTTGGAAAGGGACAGGGAGGAGATGAGGGAGGGAGGGTGGGATAGGGGGGAATGAGGGATACAGCTGGGAAACAGAATCAACAAAATGTAACTAATGAGAAAAATAAAATTATGGAAAAGAAGAAAAAAAAAGTTTACAAAAGGAGTCTACAAAAAAAAAGTGATATGTCGCACTGTACAGCAAAGAAACAAGTTTTCATTGAAAGAAGAGAAACGCAAAGCACTACTTTGTAAACTATTTCTCATACGTGTCGCCTGTTCAATTATTATAAGAGGAAAACTGAGAAGTGATATAACCCTAACCCTACACTAACCCTAACCCTAACCCTAACCCTAAACCTAAACCTAACCCTAAACCTACCCTAACCCTAACCCTAACCCTAACCTAACACTACCCTAACCCTAACCCTAACCCTAACCCTAACCCTAAACCTAACCCTAACTTGTTCCTAACAGGAATACAGGAAAACTGAAAAGTGTTATCTCCCACTGTACAGCACAGAAACAAGTTTCCATCGAAAGAACAGAAACGCAAAGCAAAACTTTGTAAAGTAATTCTCATACGTGTCGCCCGTTCAATTATTTTAACAGGAAAACTGAAAAGTGATATATTGCACTGTACACCACAGAAACAAGTTTCCATCGAAAGAACAGAAACGCAAAGCACAACTTTATAAACTAATTCTCATATGTGTCGCCCGTTCAATTATTTTAACAGGAAAACTGAAAAGTGATATATCGCACTGTGCAGCAAAGAAACAAGTTTTCATTGAAAGAACAAACGCAAAGCAATACTTTGTAAACTATTTCACATTCGTGTCACCTGTTCAATTAGTATAAGAGAAAAACTGAAAAGTGATATACCCCTAACCCTAACCCTAACCCTAACCCTAACCCTAACCCTAACCCTAACCCTAACCCTAACCCTAACCCTAACCCTAACCCTAACCCCCTAACCCTAATACAAACTAACCCTAACCCTAAACCTAACCCTAACTTGTTGCTACCAGGAAAACTAACCCTGTAAACAAGTTTCCAATAAAGAACAGAAAAGCAAATCACTAAAACTAAATCACATGTTGTCCTCCTAAATACAGGAAAACTACAGGAAAACTGAAAAAGAAATGTTTTCTCCCAGAACAGAAACAAAGCACAGAAACAAGTTTCCATTATGATAAGAACAGAAACGATATAACCCTAACCACAACCCTTATGTAAACAGAACCCTCATAACCCTAAACCTAACCCTAACCCTTCAATTATTTTAACAGGAAAACCTAAACCTAAAACTGATATATCGATATATCACTGTACAGCAAAGAAACAAGTTTTCCAAAGAAAGAACAGAAAACAACTTTGCAAATCACTACTTTGTAAATTTTAACTAAATCACATGTGTGTCCTACGCTCAATGAGGAATACAGGAAAACTGAAAAGTGATATATCGCACTGTACAGCAAAGAAACAAGTTTTCATTGAAAGAACAGAAACGCAAAGCACTACTTTGTAAACTATTTCACATACGTGTCGCCTGTTCAATTATTATAAGAGGAAAACTGAAAAGTGATATAACCCTAACCCTAACCCTAACCCTACCCTAAACCTAACCTTAACCCTAACCCTAACATTACCCTAACCCTAACCCTAACCCTATCCCTAACCCTAACCCTAACCCTAACTTGTTCCTAACAGGAATACAGGAAAACTGAAAAGTGTTATCTCCAACTGTACAGCACATAAACAAGTTTCCATTGAAAGAACAGAAACGCAAAGCACAACTTTTTAAACTAATTCACATACGTGTCGCCCGTTCAATTATTATAACAGGAAAACTTAAAAGTGATATATTGCACTGTACAGCACAGAAACAAGTTTCCATCGAAAAAACAGAAAGGAAAGCACAACTTTGTAAACTAAATCACATCTGTGTCACCCGTTCAATTAGAAATACAGTAAAACTCACACTGTACCGCACAGAAACAAGTTTCCAACAAAAGAATAGAAACACAAAGCACAACTTTGTAAACTAAATCAAATGTGTGTCACCCGTTCAATTTTTATAACAGGAAAACTGAACAGTGATATATCGCACTGTACAGCACAGGAAGACGTTTCCAACGAAAGAACAGAAAAGCAAATCACTACTTTGTAAACTAAATCACATGTGTGTCGCTTGCTCAATTAGGAATACAGGAAAACTGAAAAGTGATATGTCATACTGTACAGCAAAGAAACAAGTTTTCATTGAAAGAACAGAAACGCAAAGCACTCCTTTGTAAAATATTTCACATACGTGTCGCCTGTTTAATTATTATAAAAGGAAAACTGAAAAGTGATAGAACTCTAACCCTAACCGTAACCCTAACCCTAACCCTAACACTAACCCTACCCTAAACCTAACCCTTACCCTAACCCTAACCCTATCACTACCCTAACCATAACCCTAACCCTAACCCTAAACCTAACCCTAACTTATTCCTAACAAGAACAAGTTTCCAACAAAAGAAAATAAACGGAAAGCAATACTTTGTAAACTAAATCACATGTGTGTCGATCACTCAATTAGGAATACAGGAAAAATGAAAAGTGATATATCACACTCTACAGCACAGGAACAAGTTTCAGAAGAAAGAACAGAAAAGCAAATTACTACTTTGTAAACTAAATCACATGTGTGTCGCTCGCTCAATTAGGAATACAGGAAAACTGAAAAGTGTTATCTCCCACTCAACGGCACAGAAACAAGTTTTCATTGAAAGAAAGGAAACGCAAAGCACAAGTTTGTGTACTATTTCACATACGTGTCGCCCATTCAATTATTATAACAGGAAAACTGAAAACTGATATATTGCACTGTACAGCACAGAAACAAGTTTCCATGGAAAGAACAGAAACACAAAGCACAACTTTGTAAAATAAATCACATGGTGTGTCGCCTGTTCAATTAGGAATGCAGGAAAACTGAGAAGTAATATCTCGCACTTTACCACACAGAAACAAGTTTCCAACAAAAGAACAGAAACACAAACCACAACTTTGTAAACTAAATAAAATGTGTGTCGGCCGTTCAATTATTATAAGAGGAAAACTGAAAAGTGATATATCGCACTTTACAGCACAGGAATAAATTTCCATCGAAAGAACAGAAAAGCAAATCACTACTTTGTAAACTAAATCACATGTGTGTCGCTCGCTCAATTAGGAATACAGGAAAACTGAAAAGTGATATATCGCACTGTACAGCAAAGAAACAAGTTTTCATTGAAAGAACAGAAACGCAAAGCACTACTTTGTAAACTATTTCACATACGTGTCGCCTTTTCAATTATTATAAGAGGAAAACTGAAAAGTGATATAACCCTAACCCTAACCCTAAACCTAACCATATCCCTACCCTAACCCTAACCCTAACCCTAACCCTAACACTAACCCTACCCTAAACCTAACCCTAACCCTAACCCTAATACTACCCTAACCCTAACCCTAACCCTAAAACAAACCCTAACTTGTTCCTAACAAGAACAAGTTTCCAACAAAAGAACATAAACGGAAAGCACTACTTTTTAAACTAAATCACATGTGTGTCGCTCGCTCAATTAGGAATACAGGAAAACTGAAAAGTGATGTAACTCACTCTACAGCACAGGAACAAGTTTCCAACGAAAGAACAGAAAAGCAAATCACTAATTTGTAAACGGAATCACATGTGTGTCGCTCGCTCAATTAGGAATACAGGAAAACTGAGAAGTGTTATCTCCCACTCTACGGCACAGAAACAAGTTTCCATCGAAAGAACAGAAACGCAAAGCACAACTTTGTGAACTATTTCACATACGTGTTGCCCATTCAATTATTATAACAGGAAAACTGAAAAGTGATATATTGCACTGTACAGCACAGAAACAAGTTTCCAAAGAAAGAACAGAAACGCAAAGCACGCCTTTGTAAACTAATTCTCATACGTGTCGCCCGTTCAATTATTATAACAGGAACACTGAAAAGTGATATATCGCACTGTACAGCACAGAAACAATTTTCCAACAAAAGAACAGAAACACAAAGCACAACTTTGTAAACTAAATAAAATGTGTGTCGGCCATTCAATTATTATAAGAGGAAAACTGAAAAGTGATATATCGCATTGTACAGCACAGGAACAAGTTTCCAACGAAAAAACAGAAAAGCAAAACACTAATTTGTAAAAGGAATCACATGTGTGTCGCTCTCTCAATTAAGAATACTGGAAAACTGAAAAGTGATATATCGCACTCTACGGCAAAGAAACAAGTTTTCATCCAAAGAAAAGAAATGCAAAGCACTACTTTGTAAACTATTTCACATATGTGTCGCCTGTACAATTATTATAAGAGGAAAACTGAAATGTGATATAACCCTAACCCTAACCCTAACCCTAACCCTAACCCTAACGCCTCCTAACCCTAACCCTAACCCTAACCATAAACACTAACAGGAATAACCCTAAAACTGAAAAGTGTTATCCCCCACTGTCCTAACACAGAAACAAGTTTCCATCAAAAGAACAGAAAAGAAACTTTTAAACTAATTCTCAAACACCCGTAAATTATTTTAACAGGAAAACTGAACAGTGACATATCACACAGTACAGCACAAGAACATGTTTCCAACGAAAGAACAGAAAAGCAAATCACTACTTTGTAAACTAAATCACATGTGTGTCGCTCACTCAATTAGGAATACAGGAAAACTAAAAAGTGATATATCGCACTGTACAGCAAAGAAACAAGTTTTCATTGAAAGAACAGAAAAGCAAAAGCACAACTTTGTAAACTAAATCACATACGTGTCGCCTGTTCAATTATTATAACAGGAAAACTGAAAAGTGATATATCCCACTGTACAGCACAGAAACAAGTTTCCAACGAAAGAACAGAAAAGCAAACCACAACTTTGTAAACTAAATCACATGTGTGTCGCCCACTAATTATTATAACAGGAAAACTGAAAAGTGATATATCGCACTTGTACAGCACAGAAACAAGTTTCCATTGAAAGAACAGAAAAGCAAAGCACAACTTTGTAAACTAAATCACATAATGTCGCCTGTTCAATTATTAATACAGGAAAACTGAAAAGTGATATATCCCACTGTACAGCACAGAAACAAGTTTCCAATGAAAGAACAGAAAAGCAAAGCACAACTTTGTAAACTAAATTCACATACATGTTGCCCATTCAATTATTATAACAGGAAAACTGAAAAGTGATATATTGCACTGTACAGCACAGAAACAAGTTTCCAACAAAAGAACAGAAACACAAAGCACAACTTTGTAAACTAAATCACATGTGTGTCGCCTGTTCAATTATTATAACAGGAAAACTGAAAATAACTGAAAATATATCCCTAATCTTACCTGTACAGCACAGGAACAAGTTTCCATTGAAAACTAACAGAAAAGCAAAGCACTAATTTGTAAACTAAATCACATGTGTGTCGCCAACTTGCTCAATTAGGAATACAGGAAAACTGAAAAGTGTTATCTCCCACTGTACAGCACATAAACAAGTTTCCATCGAAAGAACAGAAACGCAAAGCAAAACTTTGTATTCTAATTCACATACGTGTTGTCCGTTCAATTATTATAACAGGAAAACTGAAAAGATATATTGCACTGTATAGCACAGAAACAAGTTTCCATCGAAAGAACAGAAACGCAAAGCACAACTTTGTAAACTAAATCACATGGTGTCGCCTGTTCAATTATTATAACAGGAAAACTGAAAAGTGATATATCTCCCTGTACCACACAGAAACAAGTTTCCATCGAAAAAACAGAAACGCAAAGCACATCTTTGTAAACTAAATGAAATGTGTGTCGCCTGTTCAATTATTATAACAGGAAAACTGAAAAGTGATATATCACGCACTGTACAGCACAGGAACAAGTTTCCAACGAAAGAACAGAAAAGCAAATCACTACTTTGTAAACTAAATCACATGTGTGTCGCTCGCTCAATTAGGAATACAGGAAAACTGAAAAGTGATATATCGCACTGTACAGCAAAGAAACAAGTTTTCATTGAAAGAACAGAAACGCAAAGCACTACTTTGTAAACTATTTCACATACGTGTCGCCTGTTCAATTATTATAAGAGGAAAACTGAAATGTGATATAACCCTAACCCTAACCCTAACCCTAACCTAACCCTAACCTAACCCTAACCCTAACCCTAACCCTCCCTAACCCTAACCCTTTCCTAACCCTAACCCTAAAACTGAACCCTGATATATAACACTACCATAACCACAGAAACAAGTTTCCATGAACAAGTTTCCAAAACCCTAACACAACTTTAAACTAAATCTAACTAACATGTTCCTAACATTCAATTATTAGCAAAAACTGAAAAGTGATATATCCCACTGTACAGCACAGAAACAAGTTTCCAACGAAAGAACAGAAAAGCAAATCACAACTTTGTAAACTAAATCACATGTGTGTCGCCTGCTCAATTATTCTAACAGGAAAACTGAAAAGTGATATATCGCACTGTACAGCACAGAAACAAGTTTCCAACAAAAGAACAGAAACACAAAGCACAACTTTGTAAACTAAATCAAATGTGTGTCACCTGTTCAATTATTATAACAGGAAAACTGAAAAGTGATATATCGCACTGTACAGCACAGAAACAAGTTTCCAAAGAAAAGAACAGAAAAGCAAATCATGCCTTTGTAAACTAAATTCACATGTGTGTCGCCTGTTCAATTATTATAACAGGAAAACTGAAAAGTGATATATCTCCCACTGTACAGGTCAGTGGTTTCAGTTTTCCATTGGAAAGAACAGAAACAAAAAGCAAGTTACTTTGTAAACTAAATCAAATGTGTGGTAGTGTGTGTTCAATTATTATAACAGGAAAACTGAAAAGTGATATATTGGTGCTATCAGCACAAAACAAGTTTCCACCAGAGAAAAACAAGAAAAATCAAAACACAACTTTGTAAACTAAATCAATTTGTCAATTATTATAACAGGAAAACTGAAAAGTGATATATCGCACTGTACAGCACAGAAACAAATCATGAAAGAACAGAAAACAAAGCAACCTTTGTAAACTAAATCACATATGTGTCACTCCAACTCAATTATTATAACAGGAAAAAACTGAAAAGTGATTTTAAAGCTAAAAGAAACAAGTTTCCATTGAAAAGAACAGAAAAGAAAAAAAAAACTTTGTAAACTAAATAGTCATATGTGTGTCGCCTCAAACAATTATTATAAGGAGGAAAACTGAAAAGTGATATATTAACTGTAATAAGAAACAAAGACATAAAAAGAACAGAAACACAAAAACAAACTTTTAAACTAAATCTGCAAATATAGCCAAGAATTCAATTAGGAATACAGGAAAACTGAAAGTAATATATCTCACTGTAAAAGAAACAAGTTTCCATCAAAGAACAGAAACACAAAAGCACAACTTTGTAAACTAAATAAAATGTTGAAGGAAATTATTTTAACAGGAAAACTGAAAAGTGATATATCGCACTGTACAGCACAAGAACAAGTTTCCAACGAAAGAACAGAAAAGCAAATCACTACTTTGTAAACTAAATCACATGTGTGTCTCTCTTCAATTAATTAGGAATACAGGAAAACTAAAAAGTGATATATCGCACTGTACAGCAAAGAAACAAGTTTTCATTGAAAGAACAGAAACGCAAAGCAATAGTTTGTAAACTATTTCACATACGTGTCGCCTGTTCAATTATTATAAGAGGAAAACTGAAAAGTGATATAACCCTAACCCTAACAGGAACAAGTTTCCAACAAAACCCTAACAGAAAAGCAAACCACTACCCTGTAAACATAACCCACATGTAACCCGCTTGTTCAATTAGGAATACAGGAAAACTGAAAAGTGTTATCTCCCACTGTACGGCACAGAAACAAGTTTCCATCGAAAGAAGAGAAAAGCAAAGCACAACTTTGTGAACTATTTCACAAACGTGTCCCCCATTCAATTATTATAACAGGAAAACTGAAAAGAGATATATTGCACTGTACAGCACAGAAACAAGTTTCCATCGAAAGAACAGAAACACAAAGCACAACTTTGTAAAAATAAATCACATACGTGTGTCGCCAGTTCAATTATTATAACAGGAAAACTGAAAAGTGATATATCGCACTGTACAGCACAGAAACAAGTTTCCAACAAAGAACAGAAAAGCAAAGCACAACTTGTAAACTAAATCACATGTGTGTCGCCTGCTCAATTATTATAAGAGGAAAACTGAAAAGTGATATATCCCACTGTACAGCACAGAAACAAGTTTCCAACGAAAGAACAGAAACGCAAAAAGCATACTTTGTAAACTAAATCACATGTGTGTCGCGCCATTCAATTATTATAACAGGAAAACTGAAAAACTGATAAGTATTCCACTGTACAGCAAAGAAACAAGTTTCCATCGAAAGAACAGAAAACGCAAAGCACAACTTTGTAAACTAAATCACATGGTGTGTCACCAATCAATTATTATAATAACTGGAAAACTGAAAAGTGATATATCGAAAAGTACCTCACAGAAACAAGTTTCCAAAAAAAACAGAAAAACAAATGTGATAACCCTAACCTAACCTAAAACTAAATAAAATGTGTGTCAGCTAACCTCAATTATTAATACAGGAAAACTGAAAAGTGTTATCTCCCACTGTATGGCATAGAAACAAGTTTCCATCGAAAAAACAGAAACGCAAAGCACAACTTTGTAAACTAAATGAAATGTGTGTCGCCCGTTCAATTATTATAACAGGAAAACTGAATTGTGATATATCGCACTGTACAGCACAGAAACAAGTTTCCAACGAAAGAACAGAAAAGCAAATCACTACTTTGTAAACTAAATCACATGTGTGTCGCTCGCTCAATTAGGAATACAGGAAAACTGAAAAGTGATATATCGCACTGTACAGCAAAGAAACAAGTTTTCATTGAAAGAACAGAAACGCAAAGCACTACTTTGTAAACTATTTCACATACGTGTCGCCTGTTCAATTATTATAAGAGGAAAACTGAAATGTGATATAACCCTAACCCTAACCCTAAACAAACCCTAACCCTAACACTAACCCTAACCCTAACCCTAACCCTAACCCTAACCCTAACCCTAACCCTAAACCTACACTAACTGTAACCTAAATTAGGAATACAGGAAAACTGAAAAGTGTCATCTCCCACTGTACAGCACAGAAACAAGTTTCCATCGAAAGAACAGAAACGCAAAGCACAACTTTGTAAACTAATTCACATACGTGTCGCCCGTTCAATTATTATAACAGGAAAACTGAAAAGTGATATATTGCACTGTACAGCACAGAAACAAGTTTCGAACGAAAGAACAGAAAAGCAAAGCACAACTTTGTAAACTAAATCACATGGTGTGTCGCCTGTTCAATTATTTTATACAGGAAAACTGAAAAGTGATATATCGCACTGTACAGCACAGAAACAAGTTTCCATCAAAAGAACAGAAACGCAAAGCACAACTTTGTAAACTAAATCACATACGTGTCGCCCGTTCAATTATTATAACAGGAAAACTGAAAAGTGATATATCGCACTGTACAGCACAGGAACAAGTTTCCAACGAAAAGAACAGAAAAGCAAATCACTACTTTGTAAACTAAATCACATGTGTGTCGCCTTGCTCAATTAGGAATACAGGAAAACTGAAAAGTGATATATCTCACTGTACAGCAAAGAAACAAGTTTTCATTGAAAGAACAGAAACATAAAGCAAACTTTGTAAAAACTATTTCACATACATGTCGCCCGTTCAATTATTATAAGAGGAAAACTGAAAAGTGATATAACCCTAACCCTAACCCTAACCCAACCATCCAACGAAAAGAACCCTAACCCTACCAAAAACCCTAAACCTAAACTTAAAACCTAACACTAAACCTAAACCCTAACCCTAACCCTAAAACCTAAACCTAACCAATTATTCCTAACAGAATACAGGAAAACTGAAAAGTGATATATCGCACTGTACAGCACAAGAAACAAGTTTCCAACAAAGAACAGAAACGCAAAGCACAAATTTGTAAACTAAATCACATACGTGTCGCCTTTCAATTATTATAACAGGAAAACTGAAAAGTGATATATTCACTGTACAGCACAGAAACAAGTTTCCATCGAAAAGAACAGAAACACAAAACACATCCATTGTAAACGGAATCACATAACTGTGTCGCCTTCAATTAGGATACCAGGAAAACTGAAAAGTGATATATCCCACTGTACAGCACAGAAACAAGTTTCCATCGAAAGAACAGAAACGCAAAGCACAACTTTGTAAACTAATTCTCATACGTGTCGCCCGTTCAATTATTTTAACAGGAAAACTGAAAAGTGATATATCGCACTGTACAGCACAGAAACAAGTTTCCAACGAA
Source organism: Meriones psammophilus (assembly GCA_036365155.1). Taxonomy (NCBI): domain Eukaryota; kingdom Metazoa; phylum Chordata; class Mammalia; order Rodentia; family Muridae; genus Meriones; species Meriones psammophilus. The sequence goes on along the minus strand of JAEOAE010000523.1, from coordinate 29,305 downwards.
AGAACAGAAACGCAAAGCACAACTTTGTAAACTAAATCACATGTGTTTCGCCCGTTCAATTATGAATACAGGAAAACTGAGAAGTGATATCTCGCACTGTACCGCACAGAAACAAGTTTCCAACAAAAGAACAGAAACACAAAGCACAACTTTGTAAACTAAATAAAATGTGTGTCGGCCGTTCAATTATTATAACAGGAAAACTGAAAAGTGATATATCGCACTGTACAGCACAGAAACAAGTTTCCAAAGAAAAAGCAGAAAAGCAAAGCTCTAATTTATAAACAAAATCACATGTGTGTCGCTCGCTCACTTAGGAATACAGGAAAACTGAAAAGTGATATATCGCACTGTACAGCAAAGAAACAAGTTTTCATCGAAAGAACAGAAACTCAAAGCACTACTTTGTAAACTATTTCACATACGTGTTGCCTGTACAATTATTATAAGAGGAAAACTGAAATGTGATATAACCCTAACCCTAACCCTAACCAAGTTTCCAACCCTACCCTAACCCTAAACCTAACCCTAAAAATAACCCTAACCTAACCCTAACCCTAACAATTATTAACCCAGGAAAAACTGAAAAGTGTAATCACCCACTGTACCCACAGAAACAAACCAAAAAGAACAGAAACTAACCCTAAACTAAATAAAATGTGTGTGTTCCTTCAATTATTACAACAGGAAAACTGAAAAGTGATATATCCCACTGTACAGCACAGAAACAAGTTTCCATCGAAAGAACAGAAAAGCAAAAAGCACAACTTTGTAAACTAAATCACATGTGTGTCGCCTGTTCAATTAGGAATAACAGGAAAACTGAAAAGTGATATATCGCACTGTACAGCAAAGAAACAAGTTTCCAACAAAGAACAGAAACACAAAGCACAACTTTGTAAACTAAATCACATGTGTGTCGCCTGTTCAATTATTATAAGAGGAAAACTGAAAAGTGATATATCGCTACCTAAGCACAGAAACAAGTTTCCAACCCTAAGAACAGAAACCCAAACCCTAACACAACTTTGTAAACTAAATCACATAACCCTGTCCTAACTCAATTATTATAAAAGGAAAACTGAAAAGTGATATAATGAACTGTACAGCACAGAAACAAGTTTCCAACAAAAGAACAGAAAAGCAAATCACTACTTTGTAAACTAAATCACATGTGTGTCGCCTGCTCAATTAGGAATACAGGAAAACTGAAAAGTGATATATCTCACTGTACAGCAAAGAAACAAGTTTTCATTGAAAGAACAGAAACACAAATACAACTTTGTAAACTAAATCACATGTGTGTCGCCTGTTCAATTATTATATACAGGAAAACTGAAAAGTGATATATCTCCACTAACCAAACAGCACAGAAACAAGTTTCCAACCAAAAGAACAGAAACACAAACCACAACTTTGTAAACTAAATCACATGTGTGTCCAACTCATTATTATAACAGGAAAACTGAAAAGTGATATATCGTTGTACAGCACAGAAACAAGTTTCCATCGAAAGAACAGAAAAGCAAAGCACAACCTTTTGTAAACTAATTCTCAAACAAAGTGTCGCCTGTTCAATTATTATAACAGGAAAACTGAAAAGTGATATATCCCACTGTACAGCACAGAAACAAGTTTCCAACAAAAGAACAGAAACACAAAGCAACAACTTTGTAAACTAAATCACATGTGTGTCGCCCATTCAATTATTATAACAGGAAAACTGAAAAGTGATATATCGCACTGTACAGCACAGAAACAAGTTTCCAATGAAAGAACAGAAAAGCAAAACACTAATTTGTAAACTAAATCACATGTGTGTCGCTCTTCAATTATTAATACAGGAAAACTGAAAAGTGATATATCGCACTGTACAGCACAGAAACAAGTTTCCATCCAAAGAACAGAAAAGCAAAAGCACTACTTTGTAAACTAAATCACATACGTGTCGCCTGTTCAATTATTATAAGAGGAAAACTGAAAAAGTGATATATCCCTAACTGTACAGCAAAGAAACAAGTTTCCAACAAAAGAACAGAAACCCAAAGCACAACTTTGTAAACTAACCCTAACTAACGCCCGTTCAATTATTAATACAGGAAAACTGAAAAGTGATATATCCCCACTGTACAGCACAGAAACAAGTTTCCAAAAAGAACAGAAACACAAAGCACAACTTTGTAAACTAAATCAACGTGTCGCCCGTTCAATTATTATAACAGGAAAACTGAAAAGTGATATATCGCACTGTACAGCACAGAAACAAGTTTCCAACGAAAAGAACAGAAAAGCAAATCACTACTTTGTAAACTAAATCACATGTGTGTCGCCAGCTCAATTAGGAATACAGGAAAACTGAAAAGTGATATATCGCACTGTACAGCAAAGAAACAAGTTTTCATTGAAAGAACAGAAAAGCAAAAGCACTACTTTGTAAACTATTTCACATACGTGTCGCCTGTTCAATTATTATAAGAGGAAAACTGAAATGTGATATAACCCTAACCCTAACCCTAACCCTAACAAGTTTCCCTAACCCTAAGAACAGAAACCCAAACCAAAACCCTGTAACCTAACCCTAAAATAACCCTAACAATTATTATAACCCTAAAACTAAAGTGTAATATAAACCACTGTAACCCAACAAGTTTCCAAACCTAAACAGAAAACGCAAAAAGCACAACTTTGTAAACCTAACATGTAATTATTATAGGGAAAACTGAAAAGTGATATATCCACTGTACAGCACAGAAACAAGTTTCCAAAAAAGAACAAAAAAGCAAAGCACAACTTTGTAAACTAAATCACATGTGTGTCACCTGTTCAATTATTAATACAGGAAAACTGAAAAGTGATATATCTCGCACTGTACAGCACAGAAACAAGTTTCCAACAAAAGAACAGAAACAAAAAGCACAACTTTGTAAACTAAATCACATGTGTGTCACCTGTTCAATTATTATAACAGGAAAACTGAAAAGTGATATATCGCACTGTACAGCACAGAAACAAGTTTCCATTGAAAAGAACAGAAACACAAAGCACAACTTTGTAAACTAAATCACATGTGTGTCGCCCGTTCAATTATTATAACAGGAAAACTGAAAAGTGATATATCCAGGACTGTACACAGAAACAAGTTTCCAACAAAAGAACAGAAACAGAAACAAACAACTTTTGTAAACTAATTCACATCACATGTGTGTCGCCCGTTCAATTATTATAACAGGAAAAACTGAAAAGTGATATATCGCACTGTACAGCAAAGAAACAAGTTTCCAACAAAAAAGAACAGAAACACAAAGCACAACTTTGTAAACTAAATCACATATATGTCGCCTGTCAATTATTATAAGAGGAAAACTGAAAAGTGATATATCGCAACTGTAACCAAAAAACAAGTTTCCATCCTAAAAACAGAAAAACAAAACACTACTTTGTAAACTAAATCACATAACCCTGTCGCCCTTGTTCAATTATTAAACAGGAAAACTGAAAAGTGATATATCTATGTACAGCACAGAAACAAGTTTTCATCCAAAAAGAAGAAAACGCAAAGCACAACTTTGTAAACTAATTCACATACCCGCCAAACAATTATTATAACAGGAAAACTGAAAGTGATATATTTGCACTGTACAGCACAGAAAAACAGTTTCAGAACAGAAACACAAAGCACAACTTTGTAAACTAATTCTCATAAACAATTATTTAACAGGAAAACTGAAAAGTGATATATTGCACTGTAAGCAAAGCAAACAAGTTTCCATCTTGAATAGAAACAAAAAGCACAACTTTTTAAACTAATTCTCATACGTGTCGCCCGTTCAATTATTTTAACAGGAAAACTGAACAGTGACATATCGCACAGTACAGCACAAGAACATGTTTCCAACGAAAGAACAGAAAAGCAAATCACTACTTTGTAAACTAAATCACATGTGTGTCGCTCGCTCAATTAGGAATACAGGAAAACTAAAAAGTGATATATCGCACTGTACAGCAAAGAAACAAGTTTTCATTGAAAGAACAGAAACACAAAGCAATAGTTTGTAAACTATTTCACATACGTGTCGCCTGTTCAATTATTATAAGAGGAAAACTGAAAAGTGATATAACCCTAACCCTAACCCTAACCCTAACAAGTAACCCAACCTAAAGAACCTAACCAAACCCTACCCTAAACATAAACCAACCCTAAACCTAACCCTAACTTGTTCCTATCCCTACAGGAAAACTGAAAAGTGTTATCCCCACTGTAACCCAGAAACAAGTTTCCATCGAAAAGAACAGAAAAAGCAAAACAACTTTGTAAACTAATTCTAACTTGTTCCTAATAATTATTTTAACAGGAAAACTGAAAAGTGTTATCTCCCACTGTACGGCACAGAAACAAGTTTCCATCGAAAGAAGAGAAAAGCAAAGCACAACTTTGTAAACTAATTCTCATACGTGTCGCCCGTTCAATTATTTTAACAGGAAAACTGAAAAGTGATATATCGCACTGTACAGCACAGGAACAAGTTTCTGACGAAAGAACAGAAAAGCAAAGCACTAATTTGTAAACGGAATCACATGTGTGTCGCTCCCTCAATTAGGAATACAGGAAAACTGAGCAGTGTTATCTCCCACTCTACGGTACAGAAACAAGTTTCCATCGAAAGAACAAAAACGCAAAGCACAACTTTGTGAACTATTTCACATACGTGTCGCCCATTCAATTATTATAACAGGAAAACTGAAAAGAGATATATTACACTGTACAGCACAGAAACAAGTTTCCATCGAAAGAACAGAATCGCAAAGCACAACTTTGTAAACTAAATCACATGGTGTGTCACCTGTTCAATTAGGAATACAGGAAACCTGAGAAGTGATATCTCGCACTGTACCTCACAGAAACAAGTTTCCAACAAAAGAACAGAAACACAACGTATAACTTCGTAAACTAAATAAAATGTGTGTCGGCCGTTCAATTATTTAAACAGGAAAACTGAAAAGTGATATATTGTACTGTATAGCACAGAAACAAGTTTCCATCGAAAGAACAGAAACGCAAAGCACAACTTTGTAAACTAAATCTCATACGTGTTGCCCGTTCAATTATTTGAACAGGAAAACTGAAAAGTGATATATCGCACTGTACAGCACATTAACAAGTTTCCAACGAAAGAACAGAAAAGCAAATCACTACTTTGTAAACTAAATCACATGTGTGTCGCCTGCTCAATTAGGAATACAGAAAAACTGAAAAGTGATATATCTCACTGTACAGCAAAGAAACAAGTTTTCATTGAAAGAACAGAAACGCAAAGCAATACTTTGTAAACTATTTCACATACATGTCGCCTGTTCAATTATTATAAGAGGAAAACTGAAAAATGATATATCCCTAACCACTAAACCCTAACAGAACCTAACACAACTAACCTATTACCATAAACCCTAATTATAACCCTAAACTAAAAACCCTAACCCTAACCTAAACCTAACCTAACCCCTAACCCTAACCCTACCCTAAACACTAACCCTAACTAAAGAACCTAACCCAAAAGCACAACCCTAACCTAACCTAAACCTAAACCTAACTCCTAACAGGAATACAGGAAAACTGAAAAGTGTTTTCTCCCACTGTACAGCACAGAAACAAGTTTCCATCGAAAAGAATAGAAAAAGCAAAGCACAAATTTGTAAACTAAATCACATGTGTGTCGCCCCAAATCAATTATTATAACAGGAAAACTGAAAAGTGATATATTGCACTGTACAGCACAGAAACAAGTTTCCATCGAAAGAACAGAAACACAAAGCACATCTTTGTAAATTAATTCTCATACGTGTCGCCTGTTCAATTATTATAAGAGGAAAACTGAAAAGTGATATAACCCTAACTGTAACCCAACACAAAACAAGTTTACCCTAACCCTAAACAGAAACACCCTAACAAAACCTTTGTAAATTAAATAAAACCCTAACCTAACCCTCAATTAACCTAATACAGGAAAACTGAAAAGTGATATATCCTCACCCTAACTTGTTCCTAACAGCACAGGAACAAGTTTCCAACAAAAGAACATAAAAGCAAAGCACAACTTTGTAAACTAAATCACATGTGTGTCGCTCCTCAATTAGGAATACAGGAAAACTGAAAAGTGATATATCGCACTGTACAGCACAGAAACAAGTTTCCAAAAAAAAAACAGAAAAGCAAAGCACAACTTTGTAAACTAAATCACATGTGTGTCGCCTGCTCAATTATTATAACAGGAAAACTGAAAAGTGATATATCCCACTGTACAGCACAGAAACAAGTTTCCATTGAAAGAACAGAAACGCAAAGCACAACTTTGTAAACTAAATAAAATGTGTGTCGCCTTTCAATTATTATAACAGGAAAACTGAAAAGTGATATATCGCACTGTACAGCACAGGAACAAGTTTCCAACAAAAAAACAGAAAAGCAAAACACTAATTTGTAAACGGAATCACATGTGTGTCGCTTGCTCAATTAAGAATACAGGAAAACTGAAAAGTGATATATCACACTGTACAGCAAAGAAACAAGTTTTCATCAAAGAACAGAAACACAAAAGCACTACTTTGTAAACTATTTCACATACGTTGTTGCCTGTTCAATTATTATAAGAGGAAAACTGAAATGTGATATAACCCTAACCCTAACCCTAACAAGTTTCCAACCCTAACCCTAACCCTAACCCTAACCCTAACCCTAACCCTAACCCTAAACCTAACCCTAACCCTAACCTGAACCCTAACCCTAACAAACCCTAACACAACTTCCAACCCTTCAACCCTAAGAACAGAAACACCCACAACTTTGTAAAATAAATCACATGTGTCGCGCTGTTCAATTAGGAATACAGGAAAACTGAAAAGTGATATATCGCACTGTACAGCACAGAAACAAGTTTCCAACAAAAGAACAGAAACACAAAGCACAACTTTGTAAACTAAATCATTTGTGTGTCGCCCGTTCAATTATTATAACAGGAAAACTGAAAAGTGATATATTGAACTGTACAGCACAGAAACAAGTTTCCATCGAAAGAACAGAAAAGCAAAACACAACTTTGTAAACTAAATCACATGTGTGTCGCCCGTTCAATTATTTTAACAGGAAAACTGAAATGTGATATATCGCACTGTACAGCAAAGAAACAAGTTTTCATTGAAAGAACAGAAACTCAAAGCACAACTTTGTAAACTATTTCACATATGTGTCGCCTGTTCAATTATTATAAGAGGAAAACTGAAATGTGATATAACCCTAACCCTAACCCTAAACAAGTAACCAACCCTAAACACTAAACAAAGCCTAACCCTAACCCTAACCTAACCCTAACCTAACCCTAACCTGTTCCTAACCCTAATACAGGAAAACTGAAAAGTGTTATCTCCCACTGTACAGCACAGAAACAAGTTTCCATCAAAGAACAGAAAAGCAAAGCACAACTTTTGTAAACTAAATCAAATGTGTGTCGCCCATTCAATTATTATAACAGGAAAACTGAAAAGTGATATATCGCACTGTACAGCACAGAAACAAGTTTCCATCGAAAGAACAGAAAAGCAAAGCACAACTTTGTAAACTAAATCACATGTGTGTCGCCTGTTCAATTATTATAAGAGGAAAACTGAAATGTGATATATCCTAACCAACTGTACAGCACAGAAACAAGTTTTCCTAACGAAAGAACAGAAAACTCAAAGCACAACTTTGTAAACTAACACTACACATGTGTAAACCTAACTAACTTAATTATTATAACAGGAAAACTGAAAAGTGATATATCGCACTGTACAGCACAGAAACAAGTTTCCATCGAAAAAAACAGAAACGCAAAGCACAACTTTGTAAACTAATTCACATACGTGTCACCCTTTCAATTATTATAACAGGAAAACTGAAAAGTGATATATTGAACTGTACAGCACAAAAACAAGTTTCCATCGAAAGAACAGAAACACAAAGCAAAACTTTGTAAATTAAATGAAATGTGTGTCGCCTGTTCAATTAGGAATACAGGAAAACTGAAGAGTGATATATCGCACTCTAGAGCACAGGAACAAGTTTCCAACAAAAGAACATAAACGGAGAGCACTTCGTTGTAAACTAAATCACATGTGTGTCTCTCGCTCAATTAGGAATACAGGAAAACTGAAAAGTGTTATCTCCCACTCTATGGAACAGAAACAAGTTAATATTGAAAGAACAGAAACGCAAAGCACAACTTTGTAAACTAAATAAAATGTGTGTCGGCCGTTCAATTATTATAAGAGGAAAACTGAAAAGTGATATATCGCACTGTACAGCACAGGAACAAGTTTCCAACGAAAAAACAGAAACACAAAACAAATTTGTAAACTAAATAAAATGTGTGTCGGCCGTTCAATTATTATAAGAGGAAAACTGAAAACTGATATATTGCACTGTACAGCACAGGAACAAGTTTCCAACGAAAGAACAGAAAAGCAAATCACTACTTTGTAAACTAAATAACATGTGTGTCGCCCGTTCAATTAGGAATACAGGAAAACTGAGAAGTGATATCTCACACTGTACCGCACAGAAACAAGTTTCCAACACAAGAACAGAAACACAAAGCACAACTTTGTAAACTATTTCACATACGTGTCGCCTGTTCAATTATTATAAGAGGAAAACTGAAAAGTGATATAACCCTAACCCTAACTCTAACCAACCCTAACCCTAACCTACCCTAACCCTAACCCTAACCCTAACCCTAAACCTAACCCTAACCCTAACCCAACCATAAACCCTAAATCCTAACAACCCTAACCCTAACACTAACCTAACCTAACCCTAAAACTAACCCTAACCCAATAAACCCTAAAACTGAAAAGTGATAACTTGTTCCTAACAGGAACAAGTTTCCAACAAAAGAACATAAACGGAAAGCACTACTTTGTAAACTAAATCACATGTGTGTCGCTCGCTCAATTAGGAATACAGGAAAACTGAAAAGTGATATATCGCACTCTACACCACAGGAACAAGTTTCCGAAGAAAGAACAGAAAAGCAAAGCACTAAATTGTAAATGGATTCACATGTGTGTCGCTAGCTCAATTAGGAATACAGGAAAACTGAAAAGTGTTATCTCCCACTGTACGGCACAGAAACAAGTTTCCATCGAAAGAACAGCAACGCAAAGCACAACTTTGTAAACTAAATGAAATGTGTGCTGCCCATTCAATTATTATAACAGGAAAACTGAAAAGTGATATATTGCACTGTACAGCACAGAAACAAGTTTCCATCGAAAGAACAGAAGCACAAAGCACAACTTTGTAAACTATTTCACATACGTGTCGCCTGTACAATTATTATAAGAGGAAAACTGAAATGTGATATAACCCCCCACCCTAACCCTAACCCTAAACCTAACCCTAAAGAACCTAAACGCCCCTAACCTAAACTAAATCAAACCCTAACCCTAACCCTAAACTGAAAAGTGATAACCCTGTACAGTTAACCCTTTCCATGACCAGAAACTAAAGCACTACACTGTAAACTAAATCACAACTTGTTCCTAACAATTATTAACAGGAAAACTGAAAAGTGTTATATCCCACTGTACTGCACAGAAACAAGTTTCCATCGAAAGAACAGAAACGCAAAAGCACAACTTTGTAAACTAAATCACATACGTGTGTCGCCTATTCAATTATTATAACAGGAAAACTGAAAAGTGATATATCGCAACTGTACAGCACAGAAACAAGTTTCCAACAAAAGAACAGAAACACAAAGCACAACTTTTTAAACTAAATAAAATGTGTGTCGGCCGTTCAATTATTATATGAGGAAAACTGAAAAGTGATATATCGCATTGTACAGCACAGGAACAAGTTTCCAACGAAAGAACAGAAAAGCAAATCACTACTTTGTAAACTAAATAACATGTGTGTCGCCCGTTTAATTAGGAATACAGGAAAACTGAGAAGTGATATCTCGCACTGTACCGCACAGAAACAAGTTTCCAACAAAAGAACAGAAACACAAAGCACAACTTTGTAAACTATTTCATATATGTGTCGCCTGTTCAATTATTATAAGAGGAAAACTGAAAAGTGATATAAACCTAACCCTAACTCTAACAACCTAACAACCCTAACTCCTAACCCTAACCCTACCCCTAAACCTAACCCTAACCCTAACCCTAACCAACCCTACCCTAACCCTAACCCTAACCTAACCTAACCTAACCCTAACCCTAACCCTAACCCTAACCTAACCCTAACCCTAACCCTAACCCTAACCTAAACCTAACTTGTTCCTAACAGGAACAAGTTTCCAACAAAAGAAAATAAACGGAAAGCACTAATTTGTAAACTAAATCACATGTGTGTCGCTCGCTCAATTAGGAATACAGGAAAACTGAAATGTGATATATCGCACTCTAAATCACAGGAACAAGTTTCCAACAAAAAGAACAGAAAAGCAAAGCACTAATTTGTAAATGGAATAACATGTGTGTCGCCTGCTCAATTAGGAATAAGGAAAACTGAAAAGTGTTATATCCCACTGTACAGCACAGAAACAAGTTTCCATCAAAAGAACAGAAATGCAAAAAGCACAACTTTGTAAACTATTTCACATACGTGTCGCCTGTACAATTATTATAAGAGGAAAACTGAAATGTGATATAACCCTAACCACAGAAACCCTAAAGAACCTCACCCTAACAAACCCTACCTAACCCTGTACCTAACCCTAACCTGTCCCTAAACCCTAACCCTAACCCTAAAAGTGTGAACCCCACTGTAATTAAACACTAACTAACCTAAACCCTAACACTAACCTTGTAAACTAAATACATAACCCTGACTTGTTCCTAACTAGGAATACAGGAAAACTGAAAAGTGTTATATCACACTGTATGGCACAGAAACAAGTTTCCATTGAAAGAACAGAAACACAAAGCACAACTTTGTAAAACTAAATCACATGTGTCGCCTGCTCAATTATTATAACAGGAAAACTGAAAAGTGATATATCGCACTGTACAGCACAGAAACAAGTTTCCAACGAAAGAACAGAAAAGCAAATCACTACTTTGTAAACTAAATCACATATGTGTCACTCGCTCAATTAGGATAACAGGAAAACTGAAAAGTGATATATCTCACTGTACAGCACAGAAACAATTTTCCATCAAAAGAACAGAAACACAAAGCACAACTTTGTAAACTAAATCACATACGTGTCTTCTGTTCAATTATTATAAGAGGAAAAACTGAAAAGTGATATAACCTGAACCCAACCCTAACAAGTTTCCAACCCCCTAACCCAGAAACCCAAAACACAACTTTGTAAACTAAACACATAACTAATCGCCAAACCCTAACCCTAAAACTGAAAAGTGATATAACCCTAACCCTAACCCTAACCCTAACCTAACCCTACCCAAAGAAAAAATACCTAACTTTAAAACCTAATCCTATCCCTAACCCTAATCCTAACCCACAACCCTAAGAGGAAACTGAAACTGTGATATAACCCTAACCCTAACCCTAACCCTAACCCTAACCCTAACCCTAACCCTAACCCTAACCTAACCCTAACCCTAAAACCTAACCCTAACCCTAACCCTAAACTGAAATGTAACCCTAACTTGTTCTAACAGGAACAAGTTTCCATCTAAAGAACAGAAACGCAAAACAAAACTTTGTAAATCTAATTCACATAACAGTGTGTCGCACCTTCAATTATTAAACAGGAAAACTGAAAAGTGATATACTGAATAACACTAACCTAAGCCCTAACACTAACCCTAAACCTAACCTAACCCTAAAACTAAACCTAACTTGTTCCACAGGAACAAGAAACAAAATTTTCCAAAGAACAGAAAAGCAAAAAGCACTACTTTGTAAACTAAATCACATGTGTGTCATCACTCAATTATTAATACAGGAAAACTGAAAACCTGATATATCACACTGTACCCTAACAGGAACAAGTTTCAGAAGAAAGAACAGAAACCCAAATAACACTTTGTAAACTAAATCACATGTGTGTCGTTTCCTAATTAGGAATACAGGAAAACTGAAAAGTGTTATCTCCCACTCAACGGCACAGAAACAAGTTTTCATTGAAAGAACAGAAACGCAAAAGCACAACTTTGTAAACTAAATCACATACGTGTCGCCCATTCAATTATTATAACAGGAAAACTGAAAACTGATATATTGCACTGTACAGCACAGGAACAAGTTTCCATCAAAAGAACAGAAAAGTAAAGCACTACTTTGTAAACAAATCACATGTGTGTCGCTTCGCTCAATTAGGAATACAGGAAAACTGAAAAGTGATATCTCTCACTCTATGGCACAGAAACAAGTTTCCATCAAAAGAACAGAAACGCAAAGAACAACTTTGTCAACTAATTCACATATGTGTCTCCTGTTCAATTATTATAAGAGGAAAACTGAAAAGTGATATAACCCTAACCCTAACTCTAACCCTAACCCCCTAACAACCTAAACCCTAACCCTAAAAACCCTAACCCTAACCCTAACCCTAACCTAACCCTAACCCTAACCCTAACCCTAACCCTAACCCTAACCCTAACCCTAACCCTAACCTAACTAACCCTAACCCTAAACCTAACCCTAACCCCTAACCTAACCCTAACCCTAACTAACCTAACCTAATCTAACCCTAACCTCAAACCTAAACCCTAACCCTAACCCTAACCCTAACTTGTCCTAACAGGAACAAGTTTCCAACTAAGAACAGAAACGAAAGCAAAACTTTGTAAACTAATTCAAATATGTGTCGCCGCGTTCAATTATTACAACAGGAAAACTGAAAAGTGATATATCGTTCACTGTACACACAGGAACAAGAATCGATCGAAAAGAACAGAAAAGAAAAGCACTACTTTGTAAACTAATTCACATACTTGTCGCCTGTTGAATTATTATAACAGGAAAACTGAAAAGTGATATATCACACTGTACAGCAAAGAAACAAGTTTCCATCGAAAGAACAGAAACGCAAAAGCACAACTTTGTAAACTAAATCACATACATGTCGCCGTTCAATTATTATAACAGGAAAACTGAAAAGTGATATATCACACTGTAACAACCCTAAGTAACAAGTTTCAACCCTAAAAACTGAAAAAGTGATATAACCCCACTTTGTAAACTAACCCCAACCCCTAACCCTAAACCTAAACCTAACCCTAACCCTAAAACTGAAACCCTAACTCCTAACCTAACCCTAACTTGTTCCTAACAGGAACAAGTTTCCAACGAAAGAACATGATCCCAAAGCACAACTTTGTAAACTAAATCACATGTGTGTCACCTAACTCAATTAGGAATACAGGAAAACTGAAAAGTGATATATCGCACTGTACAGCACAGTAACAAGTTTCCATCGAAAGAACAGAAACTCAAAGCACTACTTTGTAAACTAAATCACATACATGTCCTCCTGCTCAATTAGGAATACAGGAAAACTGAAAAGTGATATCTCGCACTGTACGGCACAGAAACAAGTTTCCATCGAAAGAATAGAAACGCAAAGTAGAACTTTGTTAACTAATTCATATACGTGTCTCCTGTTCAATTATTATGAGAGGAAAACTGAAAAGTGATATAACCCTAACCCTAACCCTAACCCTAACAAGTTTCCAAACCCCCCTAACCCTAACCAAACCTACTAACCCTAACCCTAACCTGTGTCGCCTAACCTAACCCTAACCCTAACCCTAACCCCCTAAAAGTGTAACCTAACTAACTTGTACAACACAGGAACAAGTTTCCATCTAAAGAACAGAAACGCAAAGCAAAACTTTGTAAACTAATTCACATAAGTGACGCACGTTCAATTATTACAAAAGGAAAACTGAAAAGTGATATATCGCACTGTACAGCACAGAAACAAGTTTGCATCGAAAGAAAGGAAACGCAAAGCACAACTTTGTAAACTAATTCACATACGTGTCGCCCGTTCAATTATTATAACAGGAAAACTGAAAAGTGATATATCCTACTGTACAGTACAGAAACAAGTTTCCATCGAAAGAACAGAAACGCAAAGCACAACTTTGTAAACTAATTCACATAACGTAATCCCTGTTCAATTATTATAACACTGAAAACTGAAAAGTGATATAACCGCCCTGTACTAAACCTAACCCTAACCCTAAGTCCCTAAAAGAAACCTAACCTAACCCTAACACTAACCCTAACCCTAACCTAAAACCCTAACCAACCCTAACCCTAACCTAACACTAACCCTAACTTGTTCCTAACAGGAACAAGTTTCCAACGAAAAGAACATAAACGCAAAGCACTACTTTGTAAACTAAATCACATGTGTGTCACTGCTCAATTAGGAATACAGGAAAACTGAAAAGTGATATATCGCTGTACAGCAGAGAAACAAGTTTCCATCGAAGAAAAGAAAAGCAAAGCACTACTTTTTAAACGGAATCACATGTGTGTCGCCTGTCAATTAGGAATACAGGAAAACTGAAAAGTGTTATCTCGCACTGTACAGCACAGAAACAAGTTTCCATCAAAAGAACAGAAACGCAAAGCACAACTTTGTAAACTAATTCACATACGTGTCTCCTGTTCAATTATTATGAGAGGAAAACTGAAAAGTGATATAACCTAAACCTAACTCTAACCCTAAAACCCTAACCCTACCAACCCTAACCCTAACCCTAACCCTAACCCTAACCCTAACCTAACCCTAACCCTAACCTCCTAACCTAAAAACTAAAATGGAAAACTAACCCTGATATAACCCTACTGTACCCTAACAGAACAAGTTTCCAACCTAAAGAACAGAAACATAATCAAAGCACACTTTGTAAACTAATTCACATACGTGTAACCCTTGTTCAATTATTACAGGAAAACTGAAAAGTATATATATCGCACTGTACGACACAGGAACAAGTTTCGATCGAAAGAACAGAAAAGAAAAGAAAAAACTACTTTGTAAACTAATTCACATACGTGTTGCCTGTTGAATTATTATAACAGGAAAACTGAAAAGTGATATATCGCACTGTACAGCACAGAAACAAGTTTCCATCGAAAGAACAGAAACGCAAAAGCACAACTTTGTAAACTAATTCACATACGTGTCGCCTGCTCAATTATTATAACAGGAAAACTGAAAAAGTGATATATCGCACTGTACAGTACAGAAACAAGTTTCCAAAAAGAAAGAACAGAAACGCAAAAAGCACAACTTTGTAAACTAAATCACATGTGTGTCACTGCTCAATTAGGAATACAGGAAAACTGAAAAGTGATATATCTCACTGTGTACAACAGAAACAAGTTTCCATCGAAAGAACAGAAACGCAAAGCACAACTTTGTAAACTAATTCACATACGTGTCGCCTGTTCAATTATTATGAGAGGAAAACTGAAAAGTGATATAACCTAACCCTAACCCTAACCCTAACTCTAAACCTAACCAACCCTAACCGTAACCCTAACCCTAACCCTAACCCTAACCCTAACCCTAACCCTAACCCTAACCCTAACCCTAACTTGTTCCTAACAGGAACAAGTTTCCAACGAAAGAACATGATCCCAAAGCACTACTTTGTAAACTAAATCACATGTGTGTCACTCGCTCAATGAGGAATACAGGAAAACTGAAAAGTGATATATCGCACTGTACAGCAGAGGAACAAGTTTCCATCGAAAGAACAGAAAAGCAAAGCACTACTTTTAAACGGAATCACGTGTGTCGCTGGCTCAATTAGGAATACAGGAAAACTGAAAAGTGTTATCTCGCACTGTACGGCACAGAAACAAGTTTCCATCAAAAAAATAGAAACGCAAAGCACAACTTTGTCAACTAATTCACATACGTGTCTCCTGTTCAATTATTATGAGAGGAAAACTGAAAAGTGATATAACCCTAACCCTAACTCTAACCCCTAACCCTAACCCTAACCCTAACCCTAACCTAACCCTAACCCTAACCCTAACCCTACCCTAACCCTAACCCTAAACCTAACCCTAACCTAACCTAACCCCCCAACCCTAACCCTAATCCTAACCACTAACCTAACCCTAACATGTGCTAACAGGAACAAGTTTCCACCTAAAGAACAGAAACTCAAAGCAAAACTTTGTAAACTAATTCACATACGTGTTGCTTGTTCAATTATTACAACAGGAAAACTGAAACGTGATATATCGCACTGTACAACACAGGAACAAGAATCGAGTGAAAGAACAGAAAAGAAAAGCACTATTTTGTAAACTAATTCACATACTTGTTGCCTGTTGAATTATTACAACAGGAAAACTGAAACGTGATATATCGCACTGTACGGCACAGAAACAAGTTTCCATCGAAAGATTGGAAACGCAAAGCACAACTTTGTCAACTAATTCACATACGTGTTGCCCGTTCAATTATTATAACAGGAAAACTGAAAAGTGATATATCACACTGTACAGTACAGTAACAAGTTTCCAACGAAAGAACAGAAACGCAAAGCATTACTTTGTAAACTAAATCACATGTGTGTCACTCGCTCAATTAGGAATACAGGAAAACTGAAAAGTGTTATCTCTACAACTGTACGGCACAGAAACAAGTTTCCATCGAAAAGAACAGAAACACAAAGCACAACTTTGTAAACTAATTCACATAACCCTAACCTGTTCAATTATTATAAGAGGAAAACTGAAAAGTGATATAACCCTAACCTAAACCCTAACCCTAACCCTAACCCTAAAACCTAACAACCCTAACGTAACCCTAACCCTAACCCTAACCCTAACCCTAACCCTAACCCAGAACTAACCAAAACCCTAACCTAACCACAACTTGTTCTCAACAGGAAAACAAAAGTTTATCCAACGAAAGAAACAAGTTTCCATCCCAAGAAACGCAAAGCACAACTTTGTAAACTAAATCACATGTGTGTCACCCGCTCAATTATTAATACAGGAAAACTGAAAAGTGATATATCGCACTGTACAGCAGAGGAACAAGTTTCCATCGAAAGAACAGAAAAGCAAAGCACTACTTTTAAACGAAATCACATGTGTCGCTAGATCAATTAGGAATACAGGAAAACTGAAAAGTGTTATCTAGCACTGTACGGCACAGAAACAAGTTTCCATCGAAAGAAAGGAAAAGCAAAGCACAACTTTGTAAACTAATTCACATACGTGTCTCCTGTTCAATTATTATGAGAGGAAAACTGAAAAGTGATATAACCCTAAAAACAACCCCATAACCCTAAAAAGACCCTAACCCTAACTCCTAACCTAAAACAACATAAACCCTAACCCTAACCCTAAAACTGAAACCCAACCCTAAACCTAACCCTAACCTAACCCAGAACCTAACCCTAAAACTAAACCCTAAAATCTAACCCTAACCTAACCCTAACCCTAACCCTAACCCTAACTTGTTCCTAAACAGGAACAAGTTTCCATCTAAAGAACAGAAACGCAAAGCAAAACTTTGTAAACTAATTCACATACGTGTCGCCGTTCAATTATTACAACAGGAAAACTGAAAAGTGATATATCGCCACTGTACAGCACAGAAACAAGTTTCCATCGAAAGAAAGGAAACGCAAAGCACAACTTTGTAAACTAATTCACACACGTGTCGCCGTTCAATTATTATAACAGGAAAACTGAAACGTGATATATCGCACTGTACAGTACAGTAACAAGTTTCCAACGAAAGAACAGAAATGCAAAGCACTACTTTGTAAACTAAATCACATGTGTGTCCATCACTCAATTAGGAATACAGGAAAACTGAAAAGTGATATATCGCAGTGTATGGCACAGAAACAAGTTTCCATCGAAAGAACAGAAACACAAAGCACAACTTTGTAAACTAATTCACATATGTGTTGCCTGTTCAATTATTATGAGAGGAAAACTGAAAAGTGATATAACCCTAATCCTAACCCTAACCCTAACTCCTAACCCTAACCCTACCCTAACCCTAACACTAACCCTAACCCTAACCCTAACCCTAACCCTAACCCTAACCATAACCCTAACCCTAACCCTAACCCTAACCCTAACCCTAACCTACCCTAAACCCTAACCTAACCCTAACCTAACCCTAACCCTAACCCTAAACATAACTTGTTCCTAAACAAGAACAAGTTTCGATCTAAAGAACAGAAACGCAAAGCAAAACTTTGTAAACTAAATCACATAACTGTGTCACATACCTAACCTCAATTATTACAACAGGAAAACTGAAAAGTGATATATCGCACTGTACGGCACAGAAACAAGTTTCCATCGAAAGAAAGAAAACGCAAAGCACAACTTTGTAAACTAATTCACATACGTTTTGCCCGTTCAATTATTATAACAGGAATACTGAAAAGTGATATATCGCACTGTTCGGCACTGCAACAAGTTTCGAGTGAAAAAACAGAACAGCAAAGTACTACTTTGTAAACTAAATCACATACGTGTCGCCCGTTCAATTATTACAACAGGAAAACTGAAAACTGATATATTGCACTGTAAGGCACAGGAACAAGTTTCGAGCAAAAGAACAGAAAAGTAAAACACTACTTTGTAAACTAATTCACAAAGGTGTCGCCCGTTGAATTATTACAACAGGAAAACTGAAAAGTGATATATTGCACTGTACTGCACAGAAAAAAGTTTCCATTAAAAGAAAGGAAACAAAAAGCACAACTTTGTAAACTAATTCACATACGCGTCGCCCGTTCAATTATTATACCCTGAAAACTGAAAAGTGATATATCGCACTGTACAGTACAGTAACAAGTTTCCAAAGAAAGAACAGAAACACAAAGCACTACTTTGTAAACTAAATCACATGTGTGTCGCTCGCTCAATTAGGAATACAGGAAAACTGAAAAGTGTTATCTCGCACTGTATGGCACAGAAACAAGTTTCCATCGAAAGAACAGAAACACAAAGCAGAACTATGTAAACTACTTCACTTACGTGTTGCCTGTGCAATTATTATGAGAGGAAAACTGAAAAGTGATATAACCCTAAACCTAACCCTAACCCTAACAAGTTTCTAACCTAAAGAACAGAAACCCTAACCCTAACTTTAACCCTAAACCTAAACTAACACTAACCCTAACTCTAACCCTAACCGATTAAAACAAAAACTGAAAAGTAACCTCAATAACCAGGAAACCAGAACTTGTTCCTAACAGGAACAGGAACAAGTTTCCAAAGAAAGAACATAATCGCAAAGGACTACTTTGTAAACTAAATCACATGTGTGTCACTCGCTCAATGAGGAATACAGGAAAACTGAAAAGTGATATATCGCACTGTACCGCAGAGGAACAAGTTTCCATCGAAAGAACAGAAATGCAAAGCACTACTTTGTAAACTAAATCAAATGTGTGTTGCTTGCTCAATTATTATAACAGGAAAACTGAAAAGTGTTATCTAACAACTAACTGTATTGACACAGAAACAAGTTTCCATCGAAAGAACAGAAACATAAAACAACTTTGTAAACTAATTCACATACATGTCCCCCTGTTCAATTATTATACCCTAAAATTGAAAAAGTGATATAACCTAACCCTAACCTAACCCTAACCTAACCCTAACCCTAATCCTAACCTAACCCTAACCTAACCCTAAAACCTGTTCCTAAACAGGAAGAGAACAAGTTTCTCAACCAAAATAAGATGATCCCGAACGCAAAAGCACTAACTTTGTAAACTAAATCACATGTGTGTCATTAACCTCAATGAGGAACCAGGAAAACTGAAAAGTGATATATCGCACTGTACAGAACAGGAAACAAGTTTCCATCAAAAGGACAGAAAAAGCAAAGCACTACTTTTAAATGGAATCAGGTGTGTCGCTCTCTCAATTAGGAATACAGGAAAACTGAAAAGTGTTATCTCGACTGTACGCCACAGAAACAAGTTTCCATCGAAAAGAACAGAAACGCAAAAGCACAACATTGTAAACTAATTCACATACATGTCGCCTGTTCAATTATTATGAGAGGAAAACTGAAAAGTGATATAGCTAACCTAAACCTTTACCTAAGCACTAACCCTAACCCTAAACTAACCCTAACCTAACCTAAACCAAACCTAAACCTAACCTGTAAACCCTAACCTAACCCTAACCCTAACCTAACCCTAACCTAACCCTAACCCTAACCTAAACCTAACACTAACTGGTTCCTAACAGGAACAAGTTTCCAACGAAAGAACATAATCCCAAAGCACTACTTTGTAAACTAAATCACATATGTGTCACTCGCTCAATGAGGAATACAGGAAAACAGAAAAGTTATATATCGCAGTGTTCAGCAGAGGAACAAGTTTCCATCGAAAGAACAGAAACGCAAAGCACAACTTTGTAAACTAATTCACATACGTGTCGCCCATTCAATTATTACAACAGGAAAACTGAAAAGAGATATATCGCACTGTAAGGCACAGGAACAAGTTTCGAGCAAAAGAACAGAAAAGTAAAACACTACTTTGTAAACTAATTCACATAGGTGTCGCCCGTTGAATTATTACAACAGGAAAACTGAAAAGTGATATATTGCACTGTATTGCACAGAAACAAGTTTCCATCGAATGAAAGGTAACGCAAACCACAACTTTGTAAACTAATTCACATGCGTGTCGCCCGTTCAATTATTATACCATGAAAACTTAAAAGTGATATATCACACTATACATTACAGTAACAAGTTTCCAACGAAAGAACAGAAACGCAAAGCACTAATTTGTAAACTGAATCACATGTGTGTCGCTCGCTCAATTATGAATACAGGAAAACTGAAAAGTGTTATCTCTCAGTGTACGGCACAGAAACAAGTTTCCATCGAAAGAACAGAAACGCAAAGCACAACTTTGTAAACTAATTCCCATACGTTTCCCCGTTCAATTATTATAACATGAATACTGAAAAGTGATATATCGCATTGTACAGTACAGTAACAAGTTTCCAACGAAAGAACAGAAACGCAAATCACTACTTTGTAAACTAAATCACATGTGTGTCCGTCGCTCAATTAGGAATACAGGAAAACTGAAATGTGTTATCTCGCACTGTATGGCACAGAAACAATTTTCCATCGAAAGAACAGAAACGCAAAGCACAACTTTGTAAACTAATTCACATACATGTCGCCTGTTCAATTATTATGAGTGGATAACTGAAAAGTGATATAACCCTAACCCTAACCCTTACCTATGCAACTAACCCTAAAACCCTAACCCTAACCCTAACCTTAATCCTAACCCCAAACCCTAACCTAATCCTAACCCTATCGCTAAAAACTAACCTTAACCCTAACCCTAACCTGTACCTAACCTAACCTAACCTAACCAAGTAACCTAACCCTAACCATAACCTAACCCTAACACTAACTGGTTCCTAAATTAGGAATACAGGAAATAAAAGTGATCTATCGACTGTACAGCAGAGGAACAAGTTTCCATCGAAAGAACAGAAAAGCAAAGCACTACTTTTACACGGAATCACGTGTATCGCTCGCTCAAATAGGAATACAGGAAAACTGATAACTGTTATCTCACAGTGTATGGCAGAGAAATAAGTTTCCATCGAAAGAACATAAACGCAAAGCACAACTTTGTAATCTAATTCACATAGTTTCGCCCCTTCAATTATTATAACAGGAATACTGAAAAGTGATATATCGCACTGTACAGTACAGTAACAAGTTTCCAACGAAAGAACAGAAAAGCAAAGCACTACTTTGTAAACTAAATCACATGTGTGTCGCTCGCTCAATTATGAGTACAGGAAAACTAAAAAGTGTTATCTCACAGTATACGGCACAGAAACAAGTTTCCATCGAAAGAACAGAAACGCAAAGCACAAATTTGTAAACTAATTCCCATACGTTTAGCCCGTTCAATTATTATAACAGGAAAACTGAAAAGTGATATATCCCACTGTAAAGTACAGTAACAAGTTTCCAACGAAAGAACAGAAACGAAAAAGACTAATTTGTAAACTAAATCACATGTGTGTCGCTCGCTCAATTATGAATACAGGAAAACTGAAAAGTGTTATCTCACAGTGTACGGCACAGAAACAAGATTCCATCCAAAGAACAGAAACGCAAAGCAAAACTTTGTAAACTAATTCACATACGTTTCGCCCGTACAATTATTATAACAGGAATACTGAAAAGTGATATATCGCACTGTACAGTACAGTAACAAGTTTCCAACGAAAGCACATAAACGCAAAGTACTACTTTGTAAACTAAATCACATGTGTGTCGCTCGCTCAATTAGGAATACAGGAAAACTGAAAAGTGATATATCGCTCTCTACTGCACAGGAACAAGTTTCCGACAAAAGAACAGAAAAGCAAAGCACTAATTTGTAAACGGAATCACATGTGTGTCGCTTGCTCAATTAGGAATACAGGAAAACTGAAAAGTGTTATCTCGCACTGTATGGCACAGAAACAAGTTTCCATCGAAAGAAAAGAAACGCAAAGATCAACTTTGTAAACTAATTCAAATACTTGTCGCCTGTTCAATTATTATGAGAAGAAAACTGAAAAGTGATATAACCCTAAACCTAACCCTAACCCTAAGCCCTAACCTAACCCTACACTAACTCTAAAACCAAAACTAACCTAATTATAACCCCTAACTGAAAACCCTAACCTAACCTAACCCTAACCCCTAACCTGCTTAAATAAACCTAAAACTAAAAGGATAACCCTAACCCTAACCCAACCCTAAACCTAACCCAACCCTAACCCTAACCCATAACCCTAACACTACAAAACCTAACCCTATTAACCTAACCAAGTTTACAACGAAGAACCCAAACCTAACCTAACAACTTGGTAACCTAAACCACAAACCTAACCTAACCCTAACCCTATCCTAAACCTAAAACCTAAAAGTGAATATCGTTCTGTAACAGAACAAGTTTCCATCTAAAGAACAGAAACGCAAAGCAAAACTTTGTAAACTAAATCACATACATGTTGCATGTTCAATTATTACAACAGGAAAACTGAAAAGTTATATATCGCACTGTACGGCACAGAAACAAGTTTCCATCTAAAGAACAGAAATGCAAAGCACAACTTTGTAAACTAATTCACATACATTTCTCCTGTTCAATTGTTATAAGAGGAAAACTGAAATGTGATATAACCCTAACCATAAGCCCTAACCCAAACCCTAACCCTAACCCTAAACCTAACCCTAACCCTAACCCTAACCCTAAACCTAACCAATCCTAACCATACCCTAACCCTAACCCTAACCTTAACCTAACCTAACCTAACCATAACTTGTACCTAACAGGAACAAGTTTCCAACGAAAGAACATAAACACAAAGCACAACTTTGTAAACTAAATCACATGTGTGTCGCCTGCTCAATTATTATAACAGGAAAACTGAAAAGTGATATATCGCACTGTAAAGCAGAGGAACAAGTTTCCAAAGAAAGAACAGAAAAGCAAAGCACTACTTTTAAATGGAATCACGTGTGTCGTCCGCTCAATTAGGAATACAGGAAAACTGAAAAGTGTTATCTTGCACTGTAAGGCACAGAAACAAGTTTCCATCAAAGAACAGAAAAGCAAAGCTCAAACTTTGTAAACTAATTCACATACGTGTCTCCTATTCAATTATTATAAGAGGAAAACTGAAAAGTGATATAACCCAACCCTAACCCTAAAACTGGCCTAGAAAAAACTAACCCTACCTAACCCTAACCTAAACCCTAACCCTAACCCTAACCTAACCCTACCCTAACCTAACCTAAACCTAACCTAACCCTAACCCTAATTAACTCCTAACCCCTAACCCTAAAAAACCCTAACCCTAACCCTACATAACCCTAACCCTAACCTTGAAACCTAACAGGAACAAGTTTCCATCGAAAAGAACAGAAACGCAAAAAGCACAACTTTTTTGTAAACTAATTCACATACGTGTCGCCTGTTCAATTATTATAACAGGAAAACAGAAAAGTGATATAACCTAACCTAACACAACCCTGTCGCCCCTCAATTAGGAACCTAAAACTAAAAGTTTATAACCCACCTAACAGGAACAAGTTTCCATCTAAAGAACAGAAATGCAAAGCAAAACTTTGTAAACTAATTCACATACTTGTTGCACAGTCAATTATTACAACAGGAAAACTGAAAAGTGATATATCGAACTGTATATGCATAGAAACATGTTTCCATCGAAAGAATAGAAATGCAAAGCACAACTTTTTCAACTAATTCACATACGTGTCTCCTGTTCAATTATTATGAGAGGAAAACTGAAAAGTGTTATAACTCTAAACCTAACACTAACACTAAGCCCTTACCTAACCCTACCCTAACCCAAACCCTAACCACAACCCTAACCCTAACCTAACCCTAACCCTAACCCCTAACTTTATTATAACCCTAACCCTAAAAGTAACCTAAACTTGTTCCTAAAAGGAACAAGTTTCCAACAAAAGAACATAATCCCAAAGCACTGCTTTGTAAACAAAACACATGTTTGTCACTCGCTCAATGAGGAAAACAGGAAAACTGAAAAGTGATATATTGCACTGTACAGCAGAGGAACAAGTTTCCATCGAAAGAATAGAAACGAAAAGCAAAACTTTGTAAACTAATTCACAGATGTATCGCCTGTTCAATTATTATAAGAGGAAAACTGAAAAGTGATATATCCTAACACTAACCCTAACAAACCCTAACCCTAACCTAACCCAACCCTAACCTAAACCCTAACCTAACCTAACCTAATCCTAACCCTAACCTTAAAAACCCTATTCCTAACCTAACTTGTAATCCTAACCTAACAAGTTTACAACGAAAGAAAGGAACCTAACCTAAACTTAAAACCTAAATCACATGTGTAACCTAACCAGGAAAACAAAAATGATATGTTCTAACAGAACAAGTTTCCATCTAAAGAACAGAAACGCAAAGCATAACTTTTGTAAACTAATTCACATACGTGTCGTATGTTCAATTTTTACAACAGGAAAACTGAAAACTGATATATCGCACTGTACAGCACAGAAACAAGTTTCCATCGAAAGAAAGGAAACGCAAAGCACAACTTTGTAAACTAATTCACTTACGTGTCACCCGTTCAATTATTATAACAAGAAAACTGAAACGTGATATATCGCACTGTACAGTACAGAAATAAGTTTCCAAAAGAAAACAGAAACGAAACGCAAAGCACAACTTTGTAAACTAAATCACATGTGTTGCTCCTGCTCAATTATTATAACAGGAAAACTGAAAAGTGTTATCTTGCACTGTACAAACAGAAACAAGTTTCCATCGAAAGAACAGAAACGCAAAGCACAACTTTGTAAACTAAATCACATATGTGTCGCCTGTTCAATTATTATAAGAGGAAAATTGAAAAGTGATATATAACCTGTACAGCATTCTAAACAAGTTTCTAACCCTAACAGAAAAGCAAAGCACAACCTGTAAACGGCCCTCACATGTGTGCCTGCCTGTTCAATTATTATAACAGGAAAACTGAAAAGTGATATATCGCCTGTACGCTAACCCTAACCCTTTTCATTGAAAGAACAGAACCCTAAAGAACCTAAAGAAGATAACCTGAAACCTAACCTGGCCTGAACCCTAACCTAGCCTACCCTAACCCTAACCCTACCCTAACCCTAACCTAACCATAACCTAACCCTAACCCCAACTAACCCTAACCTAAACCCTAACCCTGCCTAAACTAACCTAATCCTAAACTAAATCACACTGTGTGTCGCTCAATTATTATACAGGAAAACTGAAAAGTGATATATAAACCCACTTGTTCAGGAACAAGTTTTACAGCGAAAAGCAGATAAAAGCAAAGCACAACTTTGTAAACTAAATCACATGTGTGTGGCTCACTCAATTAGGAATACAGGAAAACTGAAATGTGATATATCACAGTGTACAGCACAGAAACAAGTTTCGAACCTGAAAGAACAGAAATGCAAAGCAAAACTTTGTAAACTAATTCACATACGTGACGCCCATTCAATCATTATTACAGGAAAACTGAAAAGTGATATATCGCACTGTACAGCACAGGAACAAGTTTCCAATGAAAGAACAGAAAAAAAAGCACTAATTTGTAAACAGAATCACATGTGTGTCGCTTGCTTCAATTCTATTATACAGGAAAACTGAAAAGTGATATATCGCACTGTATGGCAAAGAAACAAGTTCTCATCGAAAGAACAGAATCGCAAAGCACAACTTTGTAAACTAATTCACATACGTGTCGCCCATTCAATTATTATAACTGGAAAACTGAAAAGTGATATATCGCACTGTAAGGCAAAGAAACAAGTTTTCACTGAAAGAACAGAAACCTAAAGAAATACTTTCCCAAATTAAATCACATGTGTGTCACTTGTTCAATTTTTATAAGAGGAAAACGGAAAAGTGATATAACCTAACCTAATCAATTTGTAAACCTAAATCACATGTCTAACACTAATTAGGAACCTAAACTAAAAACCTAAACCTAACTTGTTCAGGAGCAAGTTTACAATTAAAGAACATAAACGCAAAGTACAACTTTGTAAACTAAATTACATGTGTGTCGCCCTACCAATTAGGAATACAGGAAAACTGAAAAGTGATATATCACACTGTACGGCACAGAAACAAGTTTCCATCAAAAGAACAGAAATGCAAAGCACAACTTTGTAAACTAATTCACATATGTGTCACCCGTTCAATTATTATAACAGGAAAACTGAAAAGTAATATATCGCACTGTACAGCACAGAAACAAGTTTCTAACAAGAGAACAGAAATGCAAAGCACAACTTTGTAAACTAAATCAAATGTGTGTCGCCCGTTCAATTATTATAACAGGAAAACTGAAAAGTGATATATCGCACTGTACAGCACAGGAACAAGTTTCCAATGAAAGAACAGAAAAGCAAAGCACTAATTTGTGAACGGTAATCACATGTGTGTCGCTCGCTCAATTACAAATACAGGAAAACTGAAAAGTGATATATCGCACTGTACGGCAAAGAAACAAGTTTTCATCGAAAGAACAGAAACGCAAAGAACTACTTTGTAAACTATTTCACATACGTGTCGCCTGTTCAATAATTATAAGAGGAAAACTGAAATGTGATATAACCCTAACCCTAACCTAACCCTAACCGCAAAGATCTAACCCTAACCCTAACCCTAACACTAACCCTAACCTAAAAACTAACCCTAACCCTAACCCTAACCTAACCCTAACCCTAACCCTAACCCTAACACTACCCTAACCTAACCCTAACCCTAACCCTAACCCTAAACCTAAACCTAAACCTAAAACTTGTTCCTGGAACAAGTTTACAACGAAAGCAGATAAACGCAAAGTACAACTTTGTAAACTAAATCACATGTGTGTCGCTCGCTCAATTAGGAATACAGGAAAACTGAAAAGTGATATATCGCACTGTACAGCACAGAAACAAGTTTCCAACTAAAGAACAGAAACGCAAAGCACAACTTTGTAAACTAAATCAAATGTGTGTCTCCTTTCAATTATTATAACAGGAAAAATGAAAAGTGATATATCGTGACTGTACAGCACAGGAACAAGTTTCCATTGAAAGAACAGAATAGCAAAGCACTAATTTGTGAACAGAATCACATACGTGTCGCTGCTCAATTATTATAACAGTAAAACTGAAAAGTGATATATCTAACTGTAACCTAAAAAGAAAAAGTTTTCATTGAAAGAACAGAAACGCAAAGACCTACTTTGTATACTATATCACATACGTGTCGCCTGTTCCCTTATTATAAGAGGAAAACTGAAATGTGATATAACCCTAACCCTAACCCTAACGCTAACCCTAAGGCTAACCTAAACTAACCCTAACCTAACCCTAACCCTAACCCTAACCTGCTAAACCTAACCCTAACCTAACTGAAAAGTAACCTAACTTGTTCCTAACAGGAACAAGTTTACAATGAAAGCACATAAACGCAAAGTAGAACTTTGTAAACTAAATCACATGTGTGTCGCTCGCTCAATTAGGAATGCAGGAAAACTGAAAAGTGATATATCGCACTCTACAGCACAGGAACAAGTTTCCGACGAAAGAACAGAAAAGCAAGGGACTAATTTGTAAACGGAATCACATGTGTGTCGTTCGCTCAATTGGGAATACAGGAAAACTGAAAAGTGTTATCTCCCACTGTATGGCACAGAAACAAGTTTCCATCGAAAGAACAGAAACGCAAAGCACAACTTTGTAAACTAATTCACATATGTGTCGCCCGTTCAATTATTATAACAGGAAAACTAAAAAGTGATATATCACACTGTACAGCACAGACACAAGTTTCGAATGAAAGAACAGAAACGTAAAGCACAACCTTGTAAACTAATTCACATACGTGTCGCCCGTTCAATTATTATAACAGGAAAACTGAAAAGTGATATATCGCACTGTACAGCACAGAAACAAATTTCGAACAAAAGAACAGAAAGGCAAAGCACAACTTTGTAAATTAAATCAAATTTGTGTCGCCCGTTCAATTATTATAAGCAGGAAAACTGAAAAGTGATATATCGCACTGTACAGCACAGGAACAAGTTTCCAAAGAAAGAACAGAGAAGCAAAGAACTACTTTGTAAACTATTTCACATATGTGTCGCCTGTTCAATTATTATAAGAGGAAAACTGAAATGTGATATAACCCTAACCCTAAACCGAACACTAACCCTACCCTAACCCTAACCCTAACCCTAACCCTAACACTACCCTAATCCTGACCCTAACCCTAACCCTAAACCTACACAACCCTAACCTAACCTAAACCTAACCCTACCCCTAACCCTAACACTACCCTAACCCTAACCCTAAACCTAACAATACTTATTCATAACAGGAACAAGTTTACAACGAAAGCACATAAACGCAAAGTACAACTTTGTAAACTAAATCACATGTGTGTCGCTCGCTCAATTAGAAATACAGGAAAACTGAAAAGTGATATATCGCACTCTACAGCACAGGAACAAGTTTCCGACAAAAGAACAGAAAAGCAAAGCACTAATTTGTAAACGGAATCACATTTGTGTCGCTCGCTCAATTGGGAATACAGGAAAACTGAAAAGTGATATATCGCACTGTACGGCAAAGAAACAAGTTTTCATCCAAAGAACAGAAAAGCAAAGAACTACTTTGTAAACTATTTCACATACGTGTCGCCTGTTCAATTATTATAAGAGGAAAACGGAAAT
>JAEOAE010001418.1:0-37258 GCA_036365155.1 Meriones psammophilus | reverse complement strand
TAAATTAATTCATATATGTGTCCCCTGTTCAGTTATTATAACAGGAAAACTGAAAAGTGATATAACGCACTGTACAGCACAGGAACAAGTTTCCAATGAAAGAACAGAAAAGCAAAGCACTACTTTTACACGGAATCACATGTGTGTCGCTTGTTCAATTAGTAATATAGGAAAACTGAAAAGTGTTATCTCACACTGTACGGCACAGAAACAAGTATCCAACAGAAGAACAGAAATGGAAAGCACTACTTTGAGAACTAAATCACATGTGTGTCACTTGCTCCATTAGGAATAGAGGAAAACTGAAAAGTGGTATATCGAACTGTAAAGCACAGGAACAAGTTTCCATTGACAGAACAGAAACGCAAGGCACAACTTTGAAAACTACTTCACATTTGTGTCGCCTGTTCAATTATTATAATAGGAAAACTGAAAAGTGATATAACCCTAACCCTAACCCTAAGCCCCTAACCCTAAACCTAACCCTAACTCTAATCCTAACCCTACCCACTAACCATAACCCTAACCCTAAACCTAACCCTAACCCTAACCCTAAACCTACCCTAACCCTAACTGTATCCTTAACCCTAACCCTAACCCTAACCCTAACCCTAACCCTAACTTCTTCCTAACAGGAACAACTTTCCAACGAAAGAACATAAACGCAAAGCACTACTTTGTAAACTAAATCACATGTGTGTCGCTCGCTCAATTAGTAATACAGGAAAACTGAAAAGTGATATAACACACGGTAAGGCAGAGAAACAAGTTTCCATCGAAAGAAGAGAAACGCAAAGCAAAACTTTGTAAACTAATTCACATACGTGTCGCCCGTACAATTACTATAACAGGAAACCTGAAAAGTGATATATCGAACTGTACAGCACAGGAACAAGTTTCGATCGAAAGAACAGAAACGCAAAGCACAACTTTGTAAACTAAATCACATGTGTGTCGCCTGTTCAATTATTATAATAGGAAAACTGAAAAGTGATATAACCTTAACCCTAATCCTAACCCTAACCCTAACCCTATCCCAAACCATAACCCCTAACCCTAACCCTAACCCTAACCCTAACCCTAAACCTACCCTAACCCTAACCCTAAGCACCTAACCCTAACCCTAACCTTAAGCGCCTAACCCTAATCCTAACCCTAACCCTAAACCTAACCCTAACCCCTAACCCTAACCCTAACCCTAACCCTAACCCTATCCCAAACCCTAACCCCTAACCCTAACACTAACCCTAACCCTAAACCTAACCCTAAAACTACCCTAACCCTAACCCTAACCCTAAGCACCTAACCCTAACCCTAACCTTAAGCGCTTAACCCTAATCCTAACCCTAACCCTAACCCTAAACCTAACCCTAACCCCGAACGCTAACCCTAACCCTAACCCTGCCCTAAACCTAATCCTAACCCTAACCCTAACCCTAACCCTAACCATTACCCTAACCCTAAGCCTAACCCTAACACTACCCCTAACCCTAACCTTACCCTAACTTGTTCCTAACAGGAACCAGTTTCCAACGAAAGAACATAAATGCAAAGCACTACTTAGTAAACTAAATCACATGTGTGCCACACGCTCAATTGGGAATACAGGAAAACTGAAAATTGATATATTACACTATACAGCACAGAATCAAGTTTCCAACAGAAGAACAGAAACGCAAAGCACTACTTTGTAAACTAAATCACATATGTGTAGCTCGCTCAATTAGGAATACAGGAAAACTGAAAAGCGATATATCGCACTGTACAGCACAGGAAGAAGTTTCCAATGAAAGAACAGAAAAGCAAAGCACTACTTTTAAATGGAATCACATGTGTGTCGCTTGCTCAATTAGTAATACAGGAAAACTGAAAAGTGTTATCTCACACTGTATGGCACCGAAACAAGTTTCCAACAGAACAGAAATGCAAAGCAATACTTTGTAAACTAAATCACATGTGTGTCGCTTGCTCCATTAGGAATACAGGAAAACTGAAAAGTGATATATCGAACTGTAAAGCACAGGAACAAGGTTCCATCGACAGAACAGAAACGCAAAGCACAACTTTGAAAACTACTTCACATTTGTGTCGCCTGTTCAATTATTATAACAGGAAAACTGAAAAGTGATATATCACACTATACAGCATAGAAACAAGTTTCGAACAGAAGAACAGAAATGCAAAGCACTACTTTGTAAACTAAATCACATGTGTTTCGCTCACTCAATTAGGAATACTAGGAAACTGAAAAGCGATAAATCGAAATGTATGGCAAAGAAACAAGTTTTCATTGAAAGAACAGAAACGCACAGCACAACTTTGTAAACTAATTCACATTCATGTCGCCTGTTCAATAATTATAACAGGAAAACTGAAAAGTTATATAACCCTAATCCTAACCCTAAACCCCTAACTCTAACCCTAACCCTAACCCTAATCCTAACCCTAAAACTAACCCTAAACCTAACCTTAACCCTAAGCCCCTAACCCTAACCCTAACCCTAACCCTATCCCTAACCCTAACTTGTTCCTAAAAGGAACAAGTTTCCAACGAAAGAACATATACGCAAAGCACTACTTTGTAAACAAAATCTCATGTGGGCCACTCTCTCAATTAGGAATACAGTAAAACTGAAAAGAGATATAACGCACTGTACAGCAAAGGAACAAGTTTCGAACGAAAGAACAGAAAAGCAAAGCACTACTTTTAAACGGAATCACATGTGTCACTCTCGCTCAATTAGGAATACAGGAAAAGTGAAAAGTGTTGTCTTGCAGTATACAGCACAGAAAGAAGTTTCCATCGAAAGAACAGAAACGCAAAGCACAACTTTGTAAACTAATTCACATATGTGTCGCGAGTTCAATTATTTTAACAGGAAAACTGAAAAGTGATATATCGAACTGTACAGCACAGGAACCTGCTTCCACCGAAAGAACAGAAATGAAAAGCACAACTTTGTAAACTAATTCACATACATGTTGCCTGTTCAATTATTATAACAGGAAAACTGAAAAGTGATATATCACACTATACAGCACAGAAATAAGTTTCCAACAGAAGAACAGAAACGCAAAGCACTACATTGTAAACTAAATCACATGTTTGTCGCTCACACAATTAGGAATACAAGGAAACTGAAAAGCGATAAATCGAAATGTATGGCAAAGAAACAAGTTTTCATCGAAAGAACAGAAACACAGAGCACAACGTTGTAAACTAATTCACATTCATGTCGCCTGTTCAATTATTATAACAGGAAAACTGAAAAGTGATATAACCCTAATCCTAACCCTAAACCCCTAACTCTAACCCTAACCTTAACCCTAAACCTCACCTTAACCATAATCCTAACCCTAACTTGTTCCTAATAGGAACAAGTTTCCAAGAAAAAAAACAGAAACGCAAAGCACTACATTGAAAACTAAATCACATGTGTGCCACTCGCTCAATTAGGAATACAGGAAAACTGAAAAGCGATATAACGCACTGTACAGCACAGGAACGAGTTTTGAACGAAAGAACAGAAATGCAAAGCACAACTTTGTAAACTAATTCACGTAAGTGTCGCCTGTTCAATTATTATAACCAGAAAACTGAAAAGTGATACAACCCTAATCCTAACCCTAAGCCCCTATCCCTAACCCTAACACTAACCCTAACCCTAAGCCCCTAACCCTAACCCTAACTTGTTAGTAACAGGAACATGTTTCCAAGGAAAGAACATAAACGCAAAGCACTACTTTTTGAACTAAATCACATGTGTGCCACTCTCTCAAGTAGGAATACAGGAAAACTGAAAAGAGAAATAACGCTCTGTACAGCACAGGAACAAGTTTCGAATGAAAGAACAGGAAAGGAAAGTACTACTTTTAAACGGAATCACATGTGTGTCGCTCACTCAATTAGGAATACAGGAAAACTGAAAAGTGTTATCTTGCACTCTATGGCACAGAAACAAGTTTCCAACGAAAGAACAGAAACGAAAAGCTCCACTTTGTAAACTAATTGACATACGTGTTGCACGTTCAAGCGTTCAATTATTTTAACAGGAAAACTGAAAAGTGATATATCGAACTGTATAGCACAGGAACCTGCTTTCATTGAAAAAACAGACAGGAAAAGCACAACTTTTTAAACTAATTCACATACGTGTCGCCCATTCAATTATTATAAAAGGAAAACTGAAAAGTGATATATCTCACTATACAGCACAGAAACAAGTTTCCAACAGAAGAACAGAATCGCACAGCACAACTTTGTAAACTAATTCACATTCGTGTCTCCTGTTCAATTATTATAACATAAAAACTGAAAAGTGATATAACCCTCACCCTAACCCTAACCCTAACCCTAACCTTAACTCTAACCCTAACCCTAATCCTAACCCTAACTTGTTTCTAAAAGGAACAAGTTTCGAACGAAAGAACAGGAAAGGAAAGCACTACTTTTAAACGGAATCACATGTGTGTCGCTCGCTCAATTAGGAATACAGGAAAACTGAAAAGTGTTATCTCGCACTCTATGGCACAGAAACAATTTTCCATCGCAAGAACAGAAATGCAAAGCACTACTTTCTAAACTAAATCACATGTGTGCCACTTGCTCAATTAGGAATACAGGGAAACTGAAAAGAGATATAACGCACTGTACAGCACAGGAACAAGTTTTGAAAGAAAGAACAGAAAAGCAAAGCACTACTTTTATGCGGAATCACATGTGTGTCACTCGCTCAATTAGGAATACAGGAAACTGAAAAGTGTTATCTCGCACTGTAAGGCACAGACACAAGTTTCCATCGAAAGAAGAGAAACGCAAACACAACTTTGTATACTAATTCACATGCGAGTCGTCCGTTTAATTATTATAACAGGAAAACTGAAAAGTGATATATCACACTGTACAGGACAAAAACAAGTTTCCAAAAGTAGAACAGAAACGCAAAACTCTACTTTGTAAAGTAAATCACATGTGTGTTGCTCACTCAATTAGGAATACAGGGAAACTGAAAAGCGATAAATCGAAATGTATGGCAAAGAAACAAGTTTTCATTGAAAGAACAGAAACACAAAGCACAACTTTGTAAACTAATTCACATTCCTGTTGCCTGTTCAATTATTATAACAGGAAAACTGAAAAGTGATATATCCCTAATCCTCACCCTAAGCCCCTAACCCTACCCCTACCCCTAACCCTAACCCTAACCCTAATCCTAACCCCTACCCCTAACCCTAACCCTAAACCTAAAACTAACCCTAACCCAAGCACCTAACCCCAACCCTAACCCTAAACCTAACTATAACCCTAACCCTAACCCTAACCCTAACTTGTTCCTAACAGGAATAAGTTTCCAATGAAAACATAAACACAAAGCACTATTTGTAAACTAAATCACATGTGTGCCACTCGCTAAATTAGGAATACAGGAAAACTTAAAAGTGATATAACACACTGTACAGCACAGGAAGAAGTATCGAAAGAAAAAACAGAAAAGCAAAGCACTACTTTTAAATGGAAGCACACATGTGTCGCTTGCTCAATTAGGCATACAGGAAAACTGAAAAGTGTTATCTCACACTTTACGGCACAGAAACAAGTTTCCATCGAAAGAAGAGAAACACAAAGCACAACTTCGTAAAATAATTCACATACATGTTGCCCGTTCAATTATTATAACAGGAAAACTGAAAAGTGATATATCACACTGTACAGCACAGAAACAAGTTTCCAACAGAAGAACAGAAACCCAAAGCACTATTTTGTAAACTAAATCACATGTGTGTCGCTCACTCAATTAGGAATACAGGAAAACTGAAAAGTGATATAACACACTGTACAGCACAGGAATAAGTTCAAACGAAAAAACAAAAGCACTACTTTTAAACAGAATCACATGTGTGTCACTTGCTCAATTAGGAATAGAGGAAAACTGAAAAGTGTTATCTCGCACTGTATGGCACAGAAACAAGTTTTCATCGAAAGAACACAAACGCAAAGCACAACTTTGTAAACTAATTCACATTCGTGTTGCCTGTTCAATTATTATAACAGGAAAACTGCAAAGTGATATAACCCTAACCCTAATCATAAGCCCCTAATATTAACCCTAACCCTAACCCCTAACCCTAACACTATCCCTAACCCTAACACTACCCTAACCCTACCCTAACCCTAAGCCTAACCCTAACCCTAACCCTAACTTGTTCCTAACATGAAAAACTTTCCCACAAAAGAAAATAAACGCAAAGTACCACTTTGTAAACTAAATCACATGTGTGCCACTCGCTCAATTATGAATACAGGAAAACTGAAAAGCGATATATCAAAATGTACAGCAAAGAAACAAGTTTTCATCGAAAGAACAGAAACGTAAAGCACAACTTTGTAAACTAATTCACATTCGTGTCACCTGTTCAATTATTATAACAGGAAAACTGAAAAGTGATATATCCCTAACACTAACAACTCACCCTAACACTCACCCTAACCCTAACCGTACCATAACCCTAAGCCTAACCCTAACCCTACCCTAACTTGTTCCTAACAGGAACCAGTTTCCACCGAAAGAACATAAACGCAAAGAACTACTTTGTAAACTAAATCACATGTGTGCTACTCGCTCAATTAGGAATACAGGAAAACTGAAAAGTGATATAACACACTGTACAGCACAGGAATAAGTTCAAACGAAAAAACAAAAGCACTACTTTTAAACAGAATCACATGTGTGTCACTTGCTCAATTAGGAATAGAGGAAAACTGAAAAGTGTTATCTCGCACTGCATGGCACAGAAACAAGTTTCCATCGAAAGAACAGAAAAGCAAAGCACCACTTTGTAAACTAATTCACATAGGTTTTACCCATACAATTATTATAACAGGAAAACTGAAAAGCGATATATCACACTGTACAGCACAGGAAGAAGTTTCCATCAGAAGAACAGAAACGGATAGCAATACTTTGTAAAATAAATCACTTGTATGCCACTCGCTCAATTAGGAATACAGGAAAACTGAAAAGCGATATATTGAAATGTACAGCAAAGAAACAAGTTTTCATCAAAAGAACAGAAACGCTTAGCACAACTTTGTAAACTAATTAACATTCGTGTCGCCTGTTCAATTATTATAACAGGAAAACTGAAAAGCGATAAAAACCTAACACTAACCCTAAGCCCCTAACCCTAACACTAACACTAACCTTAACCCCTAACCCTAACCTGAACCCTAACCCTAAACTAACCCTAACCCTAACCCCAACCCTAACCCTAACCCGAACTTGTTCCTAACAGGAACAAGTTTCCAACGAAAGAACATAAATGCAAAGCACTACTTTGTAAACAAAATCACATGTGTGCAACTCGCTCAATTAGTAATACAGGAAACCTGAAAAGTGATATAACGAACTGTACAGCACAGGAACAAGTTTCGAACGAAAGTACAGAAAAACAAAGCACTACTTTCAAACGGAATCACATATGTGTCGCTCGCTCAATTAGGAATACAGGAAAACTGAAAAGTGTTACCTCGCACTGTAAGGCACAGAAACAAGTTTCCATCGAAAGAACAGAAAAGCAAAGCACAACTTTGTAAACTAATTCACATAGGTTTTACCCATACAATTATTATAACAGGAAAACTGAAAAGCGATATATCACACTGTACAGCACAGGAAGAAGTTTCCATCAGAAGAACAGAAACGGATAGCAATACTTTGTAAACTAAATCACTTATATGCCACTCGCTCAATTAGGAATACAGGAAAACTGAAAAGCGATATATTGAAATGTACAGCAAAGAAACAAGTTTTCATCAAAAGAACAGAAACGCTTAGCACAACTTTGTAAACTAATTCACATTCGTGTCGCCTGTTCAATTATTATAACAGGAAAACTGAAAAGTGATAAAAACCTAACACTAACCCTAAGCCCCTAACCCTAACACTAACACTAACCTTAACCCCTAACCCTAACCTGAACCCTAACCCTAAACTAACCCTAACCCTAACCCCAACCCTAACCCTAACCCGAACTTGTTCCTAACAGGAACAAGTTTCCAACGAAAGAACATAAATGCAAAGCACTACTTTGTAAACAAAATCACATGTGTGCAACTCGCTCAATTAGTAATACAGGAAACCTGAAAAGTGATATAACGCACTGTACAGCACAGGAACAAGTTTTGAACGAAAGTACAGAAAAACAAAGCACTACTTTCAAACGGAATCACATATGTGTCGCTCGCTCAATTAGGAATACAGGAAAACTGAAAAGTGTTACCTCGCACTGTAAGGCACAGAAAGAAGTTTCCATCGAAAGAACAGAAACGCAAAGCACAACTTTGTAAACTAATTCACATATGTGTCGTCCATTCAATTATTATAACAGTCAAACTGAAAAGTGATACATCACACTGTACAGCACAGAAACAAGTTTCCAACAGAAGAAGAGAAACTCAAATCACTACTTTGTAAACTAAATCACATGTTTGTCGCTCACTCAATTAGGAATACAGGAAAACTGAAACATGATATATCGAAATGTATGGCAAAGAAACAAGTTTTCATCGAAAGAACAGAAACGCAAAGCACAACTTTGTAAACTAATTCAAATTCGTTTCGGCTCTTCAATTATTATAACAGGAAAACTGAAAAGTGAAATAACCCTAACCCTAATACCCTAACCCTAACCCTAATCCTAACCCTAACCCTAAACCCTAACCCTAACCCTAACCCTAACCCTAACCCTAACCCTAACCCTAACCCTACCCTAACCATAAACCTAACTGTAACCCTAATTTGTTCCTAACATTAACAAGTTTCCAACGAAAGAACTTAAACGCAAAGCACTACTTTGTAAACTAAATCACATGTGTGTCACTTGATCAATTAGGAATACAGGAAAACTGAAAAGTGATATAATGATCTGTACTGCACAGGAACAAGTTTTGAACGAAAGAACAGAAAAGCAAAGCACTACTTTTAAATGGAATCACATGTGCTTAGCTCGCTCAATTAGGAATACAGGAAAACTGAAAAGCGATATATCGAAATGTAGGGCAAATGAACAAATTTTCATCGAAAGAACAGAA
The DNA here is from genome assembly GCA_036365155.1 of Meriones psammophilus. Lineage (NCBI taxonomy): Eukaryota > Metazoa > Chordata > Mammalia > Rodentia > Muridae > Meriones > Meriones psammophilus. The sequence goes on along the minus strand of JAEOAE010001418.1, from coordinate 28,167 downwards.
ACGCAAAGCACAACTTTATAAACTAATTCACATACGTGTCGCCTGTTCAATTATTATAACAGCAAACTGAAAAGTGATATATCAAACTGTACAGCACAGGAACAAGTTTCCATCGAATGAAAAGAAATGCAAAGCAGAACTTTGTAAACTAAAACACAAACGTGTCGCCCGTTCATTTAATATAACAGGAAAACTGAAAAGTGATATATCACACTGTACAGCACAGAAACAAGTTTCCAACAGAAGAACAGAAATGCAAAGCACTGAAAGACTCCCGATGGGTGTCTCCAGTCAGGGACACCCCCTCCCAAGGATCAAGAGACCAGATGTTCAGCTGCAAACAGCAAGAGGCTTTATTATGATACACGGGTACCCGGGGCGACAAAGTCTCTTGGAAGACTTGCGCGCCCCCTGAGTGGAAAGCTGGGCTTTTTATAGGGTCTCAGAGCAAAAGCACAGGTACAGAAGCGAGAAGCATAGTTACAGGGAGCTGATTGGTACATTTAAATGAGACCACAACTTGAGTCAGAGTTTGGCAGGGACACCATGATATCAGGAACTGGGTGGTCGGAAAGGTCATTATGGCTCTCAATCTTGGGACCGCCACCTGTTGTTTGTCTTAGGGCTCCTATCTCAGCTGGAACAGTCTCACAAACTTCTCATATGCGTGGTCAGCACAAATTGATATTTGGCTCAACTGGGGCAGCCTGACCGCAGATATCCCCAGCAGCTGGTCTCTTCAGCTAGTTCCCTCCCTAGCCCACAGAGTGTCTCAAAACAGTGGTATCCTTCAGAGTTTCTCAAAACAGTGCTGTACAAAATGCCATTAACTATTAGCTGCTTCTAACTTTTGGTGAGGCGGGGGTCTTTCATTCCCCCCTTTTTCTTCTAACTAAGAATGGAATCTTTCATTATAGGACCTAGGGAGAGTTAATTTCTGTCTCCTGCTGTTTAAACTGATGATACTGCTGGGTTAACACCAACGCTTGTATGACAGAGAGCCGGTGGCTTTATTAAACCAACTCTCGTACCAGCTTTGTCCTGACTCAAAGAACTGCTGTCTCTGTCTGAGTCTTCCTTTAAGCCAAGGAGAACTATTACAGGGTCTCTCTAGGCTTTTAGCCCAGTTGCTGCAATATTAGTGTCCATTTCAGCTAAGCAGATGCCCAAGATAATAGCTAATGCCAGGGAGCCCCTTTTGACTTAGCATTTCAGCCTGCTAGGGGGGATTTGGGCGTAGTTCCGTCTTCTGGAGCTTCTTCGAGCTGACCGTTGGACCGTAGGCATCAGGGGCTAGGAAGGCTGAAATGCCAGTCAAAGGCTGGGCAATAAGGGAGTCCCAAGCATCTGGTTCATTGATCTACCCGAAGAGGCAGGGAGCAATCATGTCAGTTTCCAGAAAGTCCAGATCTCAGCTTGCAGTCCACAGCTGATGCCGGAACAGAGTCAAAAAGGTGAAAATCTGCTGAGACAAATTCAGACTAGAGACAGAAGTTAAGATTTGTCTGTTAAATGGAAAAAGTGAGAAATCCCAACACCAGGGAAAAACTTCTGGGATCCATTTGAGCTATGCCAGATCTAGGTCTTATGACCTTTTGATTTTTATAAACTCATATAAATTTTTGGTATCAGAAAAGTAACATTTCAGCAAATCTAATACAGCAACATTTTGAGAGTAACAGATAAAAACTATATCCAACAGAATTGGTACCATTCAGCTGTTTGTTTTATATCTTTTATAAACAACTTAAGTGTGTCCATGTGGCAGCCTTTTTGGAGTTAATGGCATCTGAGCAGCGGAACTCAGCTTCTTGGCTATTTTTCAAAGTCCAGTCTCTCACCGACTGACCTTGGTGGTCTTACAGTGGACTGCTCTGACCCTGAGAAACTCCGTGCAACCATAGTAACCAGACAGCAGGCTCTGTGCAACCTTGAGTATACCCTCCTATATTTTGGCTAAGTAAGATTGCCTGCGTGAGAAACTGCTTGTAATTTTTTTTTTTTTTTTTTTTTTTTTACTTAAGTGTTAACCTGATGTCCATTAAATTGATACTTTGATCAGTATGTAGACCAACATTTTTTAGATTTTTATAACCTGAACACCTATATCCTCAGACCCTATATAAACCTTATATTTTTTACTTAACTATTAATATAAGACATTGGCAATTGATGTAAAGCCTGTGAGCAGGGCAAACCTGTTTTGTTTGGCTTTTTTTTTTTTATACAAAATATATAGTACCCAGTAGTTTTAACTAACTAATGAACTGTCCAATGAGCTGATAGTGAACCTAACTGTCTGCTCTTTAACTGCCAAGTTACTGTTAACTAAGCCTAGCCTTTTAGCCTAGCTGTCAATGTGATCAGAGACCTGAGAAGGATAAATTATGAGCTAAGTACCAATCAAAATGACAGAGATGAGTAGTTAGTCCATTACCTAGGCAGTGTCCCTGGCTCCTATGTTCTCCTGGCTTTTTGAGCAGAGGCAGTCCAGCCATCAGGCATAGAGGATGAGAAACTGCTGCTGTGGAAAGAGGAACAGGAGAGATTGACCTCACCTTGCCTCTCACAATGTGAGACAATGGCTCTTCAGGTGTCCCCGGCTTTGTCCACAGTTTAGGCTGGGCCCCAGCAGTGGGCCAGTTGGGGCAGTATTTCCCAGTGGTTAGCATACCACAATCCAGAGTTGCAGTCATCTGTCTTTGTGTCCAAATCTTCTCGGAGACCTTGGGGAGCTACTGCCAGGATTTTGGGACTTTCTGCCACAATAAACTTACATATGTTAAAATGCCATATTCATCAGATCTCTGATAAGCTTGAGGGCCAGCATATCTGAGTTACTCTTTGTTTTTATCATCTGTTTTAAACTGTGTCCTATGAAACAGAATGCTATTTAATCTAGTTCTAGCATATTTCTGAGATGCATGTTTTAGAACTATATATTTTAAGACAAATAGGCAAACTTTATAGTTACCCATCCTAGGCTTAACCTTAAAAAAACTTGAACAAGGAGACTAGGTAAGGCTCAACTGCAGTATTTAGCATGACTTTAAATCTGCTCTTTCTGAACTAAAATCAAAGCAAACCTTTTAATCTGATACAGTTCATAGAAAGGCTATCAAATCTTGCTACTCCTACCACTTGCATTAAAATTAAAAAGTAAAAAGCTTTTGCACTTAACACTGATATGACTATACATAACTGACATACCTGAACAAAATGGTGGCAAACTCATAGTTTTCCCTCTTTATCTCTGAACCAGTATGGTGGCTGGCCACGTGTAACTGAACTCAGCTGGAAGTCCTAAACGAACATGGCAGCAAAACTACAGCTTTATGTGCTCTCTATCCCTGAACCATCATGGCAGCTAGCCATGTGTTAGCACAGGCTATGACTGACAATACCAAAAATAGCCATTAGGTGCTGTTGATGATACAGCAAACACTGTGGAGCATCCTTAATCCCCCACAACCAAAAGTTCCCAGTGATCAAACAAGCATTAGAAGAATTACTTTAGCCATACCAAACATATCAGCTAGCTCTCTGGCTTTTTATAACACATCCATTAACCTTCTGCAACATTCTATATACCTTCAGGTTCCTAGCTTTCTTTTTCTGGCTTAACCAGACATGCTTACTTTCTTACTTTCTTTTTTGCTTTTCAGACAACATAAAAACTCTCACTAAAATCCTTTCCATTTTGACATAATCCTGCAGAAGCCCAGAGTCTACGTATGATTTGCTTTCTATACATTACTATAAAGAGGAGTTTTCAAACTGCCATTTTTTTAAATAACTTTTCTGTAGCGGATAAGATGATCACAAATCAGCTTATCAAACAAACAGCTCTCCACAAGATACATTTTAAAAACTGCAATTTTTTCAGTTAGCACAAACAATATGGCAGGGTTTTATTTAGTAAAATTAATAAAATACCCAAGATCATTGTCATACCCAAATGCCTGATAAACTTTAAACATTTTATAGCCTTAAACATTTCAAAACCAGATTTTAAAACCAGAATTTACCAGTGTAAGCAATTTAATTTTTAAAACCAATACCAATTAACCAATTAAAATAAGTTATCCTTTTAACCTAGAAGGAAATGAGAATTAACGTCCACCAGCTGGCCAAATTTTCCCGGGAACCATAATTTTAAAAGTTGAAACTAGATTTTAAGACCAAAATTTATCAGTGAAAACAACCTAATCTTCAGAACCAATATCAACTTAGAATAAGACTTTCTTCTTATCCTAAAAGGAAATAAAATAATTTTGACTCAGAGATTTTGCAACCTTTGTTTTTTTGTTTTTTTTTTTTTTCCTGAGCCACACCATGTGGCAATTTACATTGTTGTTATTTAAACATGTGCATTTATAGACCCTACAAACACGTAGACACATATACGTGTTTAAAACAAGAATTTGAATTTAATCTTAAAACACACCCAATTATTTTTTTATCATATCAACCATTTAAGACCAGTTGAAAACAATTGGATAATGGCCATATATTTAAACAGACAGACTCAGCTGCAATTCTAAACATTACAGTAAGTACAGTTTTTTTTTTTTTTTTTTTTTTTCTAAATTACTGTTTGATCTGTAAGTTGCAAGCCCCCTAGGTGGGAGGAGGGAAGAGAGGAGCAAGAGGGAGTGGTGAGCTCTTGCTGCTTACTTCCCTGCTAAGCTGGCATGAAGGCAAGGGGGAGGAGTTTTTCCTCACTCTCAGCAGCCAGAGCAGCTCCTATCATGGAGCAGCTATGGTGCCAATCCCCGCCTAGCCATGTCTAAGGACTTTCATCCAGCAAGCCCATGAGCCTTGCCTACTCCCTTGGCTCCCTTGTGAGCTCTACTGTAGCTTACCTCCCCCGCGGGTCCTGAACCTGCTTCCTGGCTGGGCCTCTCCCCGCCCCCGTGCTCTTTTGCTGTAAAGTTAAACTTTTGGGAGTAGTGACAGTTTGTCCCATTTTTTCAAATACATAAAAACACTTATCACACATACATGGAAGCAAGCTAGATCCTCAACCTTAGCCAAATGTGGAGTTGTTTGTGACAGAGAGCACTCACCATCGGGAAGGTGGAAGGCAGAAACCAGCTCCATCTTTCAGGCGTGGCATTACACAGCTCTTTACAGTTCCCCTTTTTTGTTTTGGACGCATCAGGCAAGAGTAGAGGTCTGATCTCTGATATTAGAAATAAATTGGGACTTTGTACTGATGTTCATTTAGGTGTCATCCACCCAAAGAGCATCAGACCCGTCCGAACCTTTTTCAGAGGCGGGACCTGGGGCATCAACCCGCATGCAATCAGACATGCTCTTCTCTGGGTCCAAGGCTGCTGACCCTGAGTGCAGTGCTTAGCCTTGCATCCTGAGCGTAACATTTTGGCTTTTTATGGTAGCCAACCATGCTTGGGGAGAATGTCCTGCTTCAATGGCTGTAAAGGCCTGAATGGTCATGGCTGCATCACACTGTTGTGAGACTCTAATCTTGCATTTATACCACAGGCAAACCAAGGAGACCAACACCAGGAGGCCTGCTAACACTCCCATGCCCGCCCATTCCTAAAGATGATTCATGGCTGCAGCAATCCATGATGATAATCCTGTGGCTAATCCTGTGTCCACTCTGGTAGAATTTACCATGACAATGGCCACTCTCAGCTGGTCCATTGTAGTATCGAATTCTCCAGTCCAATTACATAAATATAGCTTGACAATTGTTTAGACAGATTTGCAGCACAGGGAAAATTCTCATGTTGTATGTTAGTGACACAAAGTCCAGCATACTTTCATTGACAGCCAAGTTGAGCGATTTGCCATACGGTATCAATTTGCTCCTGCACGAGGTCAAACCTCTGATTGAACACCATCAAACCTCCTTTTAGTTGAGCATTAATTCCTTTTTGTACATCTAAGGCATGAGCTACCTTGGCTGAAAGGTTAATCAGGGTCTGAGCAGTCTGCCCAGTATGACTCATGGCTAAAGCTGTGGTGGTAGCTCCAACAGCCGCCAATGAGATGGCAGTAACAATGGCAGCTGTAATTCCAAGATCCCTTTTCTGTCTGAAGAGAGTCATAGCGTGAGGGCATCAATGGGCACAGGCACCCAGTGAGGCATGTGAGTAACCAGCTAGTAAATTTACTAGCATTACAGCATTGGGCAAAAAAGCAAGTATCATTACTACAATTACTTGGCTCTATCTGGCTAAAAATGAATAAAAATGGGGGATGTAAACAAACAGGTGTGGGCTTATAGGAAATATTATGAGAAGCCTTAACCCCCTCGTTGGAACATCCTGCATTGGTTCTAGAACTAGCAGTGGTGGTGTCCGAGGTCTGAGTAGGTTCAGGAGACCATTGCCCCCAGGGGCGAGACGTGCTCCATGTAAATTGACTAACTCCATGTTTTCCTCCACTTTTGAAAGTCATTTAAGGTTCTTAAATTATTATTTTTTTCCCTTTTTTAAAATTTTTCATCAATTACACTTTATTCACTCTGCATCCCCCATAAGCCCCTCCCTCCCCTCCCAATCCCACCTTCCCTCCCCCCTCTGCATGCATGCCACTCCCCAAGTCCACTGATAGGGGAGGTTCTCCTCTCCTTTCTGATCTTACTCCATCAGTTCACATCAAAAGTGGCTGCATTGTCCTCTACTATGGCCTGGTAAGGTTGCTCCCCCTCAGGAGGAGGTGACTAAAGAGCAGGCCAGTCAGTTCATGTCAGAGGCAGCCCCTCTTCTCATTACTATGTAACCCAATTGGACTCTGAACTGCCCTGGGCTACATCTGTGCAGGGGTTCTGGGTTATCTCTGTGAATAGTCCTTGGTTGGAGTATGAGTCTCTGGGAAGTTCCCTGTGTTCAAATTTTCTTGTTCTGTTGCTCTCCTTGTGGAGACCCTGTCCTCTCCAGCTCTTGCTCTTTCCCAGTTCTTACATAAAATTCCATTCACTCTGCCCAACAGTTGCCCATCAGGCTTAGCTTCTGCTTTGATAGTCTGTAGGGCAGAGGCTTTCAGAGACCCTCTGTGGTAGGTTCCTAGGTTGTTTCCTGTTTTCTTCTTCTTCTGATGTCCATCCTCTTTGCCTTTCCGGATGGGGATTAGACATTTTAGTTGGGGTCCTCTCTCTTGCTTATTTTCTTTAGATGCACAGGTTTTAGTGGGTTTGTCCTATGTTGTATGTCTATATGAGTGAGTATATACCATGTGTGTCTTTTTGCTTCTGGGACAACTCACTCAGGATGATCCTTTTCAGATCCCACCATTTACCTGCAAATTTCATGATTTCCTAATTTTTCATTGGTGAGTAATATTCCATTGTGTAGATGTACCACATTTTCTGCATCCATTCTTCAGTTGAGGGGCATCTGGGGTGTTTCCAGCTTCTGGCTATTACAAATAAAGCTGCTACGAACATGGTTGAGCAAATTTCCTTTTTGTGTGCTTGAGCCTCTTTTGGATATATGCCTAGGAGTGGTATGGCTGGATCTTGGGAAAGCACTATTCCTAGTTTTCTGAGAAAATGCCAGATTGATTTCCAGAGTGGTTGTACCAGTTTACATTCCCACCAGCAGTGGAGAAGGGTTCCTCTTTCTCCACAACCTCTCCAGCATGTGTTGTCACTTGAGTTTTTGATCTTAGCCATTCTCATGGGTGTAAGGTGAAATCTCAGGGTTGTTTTGGTTTGCATTTCCCTAATGGCTAGTGAGGTTGAGCATTTCTTTAAGTGCTTCTCTGCCATTCAGTATTCCTCTACAGAGAATTCTCTGTTTAGCTCTGTTCCCCATTTTTTAAGTGGATTACTTGGTTTTCTGCTTTTCAGCTTCTTTTGTTCTTTATATATACTTGATATGAGTCCTCTGTCAGATAAAGTGTTGGTCAAGATTCTTTCCCAATCTGTAGGAGGTCGCTTTGTTTTGATGACGGTGTCCTTTGCTTTGCAGAAGCTTTTCAGTTTCATGAGGTCCTGTTTATTGATTGTTGCTCTTAGAGCCTGTGCTGTTGGGGTTCTGTTCAGGAAGTTTTTCCCTGTACTAATGAGTTCTAGGGTATTCCCCACTTTTTTTTTCAAGCCGATTTAATGTGTCTGGTTTTATGTTGAGGTCTTTGATCCACTTGGACTTCAGTTTTGTGCAGGGTGATAAGTATGGATCTATTTTCATTTTTCTACATGTAGACATCCAGTTGGACCAGCACCATTTGTTGAAGATGCTATCTTTTTGCAATTGTATGATTTTGGCGTCTTTGTCAAATATCAGGTGTCCATAAGTGTGTGGGTTTATTTCTGGGTCCTCTGTTCGGTTCCATTGATCCACCATTCTGTTTCTATGCCAGTACCATGCAGTTTTTAAAACTGTTGCTCTATAGTACAACTTAAGATCAGGGATGGAGATACCTCCAGAAGATCTTTTATTGTAGAGGATTGTTTTAGCAATTCTGGGTTTCTTGTTATTCCATATGAAGTTGAGAATTTTTCTTTCCAAGTCTGTAAAAATTGTGTTGGTAATTTGATGGGCATTGCATTGAATCTGTAGATTGCTTTTGTTAAGATGGCCATTTTTTACTATGTTAATCCTACCAAGCCATGAGCATGGGAGATCTTTCCATCTTCTCATATCTTCTTCTAGTTCTTTCTTCAGAGATTTGAAATTTTTTTCATACAAGTCATTGACTTCCTTGGTTAGGGTTACTCCGAGGTACCGTATGTCATTTGTGGCTATTGTGAAGGGTGTTGTTTCCCTAATTTCTTTCTCAGCCCTTTTGTCTTTTGTATACAGGAGGGCTACTGATTTTTTTTTTTGAGTTAATTTTGTATCCGGCCACTTTACTGAAGGTGTTTATCAGCTGTAGGAGTTCCCTGGTAGAGTTTTTGGGGTCACTCACGTATACCATCATATCATCTGCAAATAGTGATAATTTGACTTCTTCCTTTCCAATTTGTATCCCCTTGATCTCCTTCAACTGTCTTATTGCTCTAGCAAGGACTTCCAGAACTATGTTGAAGAGATATGGAGAGTGTGGGCAGCCTTGTCTTGTCCTTGATTTCAGTGGGATTGCTTTAAGTTTCTCTCCGTTCAGTTTGATGTTGGCTATAGGTTTGCTGTATATCGCCTTTACTATGTTTAGATATGTGCCTTGTATCCCTGATCTCTCCAATATTTTAAACATGAATGGATGTTGGATTGTGTCAAAGGCTTTTTCAGCATCTAGGGAGATTATCATGTGGTTTTTTTTTTTTTTTTTCTTTCAATTTGTTAATATGGTGGATCACATTGATGGATTTCCGTATATTGAACCATCCCTGCATACCTGGGATGAATCCTACTTGGTCATGGTGGATGATATCTTTGATGTGTTCTTGTATTCGGTGCAGAGAATTTCTGGGGAGAGACTGGGAGACCTGAGATCAGACCCGCAACCCTGCTTCCCTGTGGTGTCCCCGTGTTACTGGGACTCCAAGTCTCAGGTACCCTTGTGCCCACGGATCAGCCTGGGAAATTTCTCTGTTGGGTCGTCTCCCGGACCGGAGTTCCCAGTCCCTGTTGTACTGCAGCGCACAGGTTGTCTGTACTGCTGATCTGAGCGCAAAGCTCTCTGCGCAGAGCAGGAGCTCGGCTGTGATGGTGGCAGAGAATTTCCGGGAAGAGACTGGGTGAACTGCGATCAGACCCGCAACCCTGTTTCCCCGTGGGGTTCCCCCGAGACTGGGACTACCAGTCTCAGGTACCCTTGTGCCCACGGATCAGCCTGGGAAAGTGGCAGGGACCCGCCCGCTTGTGTCTCCAGCCCGGAGACCCAAAGCCCACGTTACCAGGGATTTCTTCCGGGTTCTGGCTGTGCAGCCGAGAGTGGACCCGACCGATTCCCACGCCGAGGGAGCCTCCCCTCAACTGGGAAACACGATCAATGTAGTTTCAGGGCCCTGAGTTCAGTCTCCTAGTCGCTGCCCGGATAGTGCTGTCTTGCTGCTCAGAAGTGCTGTTTTCCCGGCGCCACCATCGTGGCTCCAAAGCACTACTTTTAAACGGAATCACATGTGTGTTGCTCGCTCAATTAGGAATACAGGAAAACTGAAAAGTGTTACCCCGCACTGTACGGCACAGAAACAGGTTTCCATTGAAAGAACAAAAATGCAAAGCACAACTTTGTTAACTAATTCACATACGTGTCGCCCGATCAATTATTATAACAGGAAAACTGAAAAGTGATACATCACACTGTACAGCACAGAAACAAGTTTCCAAAAGAAGAACAAAAACACAAAGCACTACTTTGTAAACTAAATCACATGTGTGTCGCTCGCACAATTAGGAATAGAGGAAAACTGAAAAGCAATGTATCGAAATTTACAGCAAAGAAACAAGTTTTCATCAAAAGAACAGAAACGCAAAGCACAACTTTTTGAACTAATTCACATTCGTGTCGCCTGTTCAATTATTATAACAGGAAAACTGAAAAGGGATTTAACCCTAACCCTAACCCTAAGCCCCTAACCCTAACCCTAACCCTACCCTAAACCTAACCCCTAAACCTAACCCTAACCCTAACCCTAACCCTAACCCTAACTTGTTCCTAACAGGAACAAGTTTCCAACGAAAGAACATAAATGCAAAGCACTACTTTGTAAACTAAATCACATGTGTGCCACTTGATCAATTAGGAATAGAGGAAAACTGAAAAGTGATATAACGCACTGTACTGCACAGGAACAAGTTTCGAACCAAAGAACAGAAAAGCAAAGCACTACTTTTAAACGGAATCACATGTGTTTCGCTCGCTCAATTAGGAATACAGGAAAACTGAACAGTGTTATCTCGCACTGTACGGCACAGAAACAAGTTTCCATCGAATGAACAGAAACACAAAGTACAACTTTGTAAACTAATTCACATATGTGTCACACGTTCAATTATTATAACAGGAAAACTGAAAAGTTTTATCTCGCACTGTATGGCACAGAAACAAGTTTCCAACAGAAGAACAGAAACGCAAAGCACTACTTTGTAAACTAAATCACATGTGGTCGCCGCTCAATTAGGAATACAGGAAAACTGAAAAGCGATATATCGAAATGTAAGGCAAAGAATCAAGTTTTCATCGAAAGAACAGAAACACAAAGCACAACTTTGTAAACTAATTCACATTCGTGTCGCCTGTTCAATTATTATAACAGGAAAACTGAAAAGTGATATAACCCTAACCCTAACCCTAACCCCTAACCCTAACCCTAGCCCTAACCCTAACCCTAACCCTAACCCTAACCCTAACCCTAACCCTAAAAAGATACCCTAACCCTAACCCTAACCCTAAACCTAACCCTAACTTGTTCCTAATAGGAACAAGTTTCCAAAGAAAGAACATAAAGGAAAGCACTACTTTGTAAACTAAATCACATGTGTGCCACTCGCTCAATTAGGAATACAGGAAAACTGAAAGTGATATTTTGCACTGTACCTCACAGAAAAAAAATTTCCAAGGAAAGAACAGAAATGTAAAGCACAACTTTGTAAACTAATTACCATGTGTGTTGCCCGTTCAATTAGGAATACAGGAAAACTGAAAAGTTATATTTCCCACTGTAGTGCACAGAAACAAGTTTCCAACAAAAGAACAGAAAGGCAAAACACAACTTTGTTAACTACATAACATTTGTGTTGCCCCCTCAATTAGGCAAACAGGAAATCTGAAGAGTGATATCTCCCACTTTACAGCACAGAAAGCAATTTCCAATGAAAGAACAGAAAGGCAAAGCAAAACTTTCGAAAGTAAATCACATGTGTATCGCCCGTTCAATTAGGAAAAATGGGTATCTCAAAAGTAATATCTCACAATGTACCTCACAGAAACAAGATTCCAACGAAAGAACAGAAAGGCAAAGCACAACTTTGGAAACTAAATCACATGTGTGTTGCCCGTTCAATTAGGAAAACAGGAAAAATGAAAAGTGATATCTCGTGACTGTACCTAACAGAAACAAGTTTGAAACGAAAGAATAGAAATGTAAAGCAGAACTTTTTAAAGTAAAACATGTGTGTCGCCTGCACAATTAGGAATACAGGAAAACTGAAAAGTGAAATCTCCCATTTTAGAGCACAGAAAGAAGTTTCCAATGAAAGAACAGAAAGGCAAAGCACAACTTTGGAAAGTAAATCACATGTGTGTCGCCTGCTCAATTAGGAATACGGAAAACTGAAAAGTGATATCTCGCAAGTGCACAGACAAGTTTCCAACGAAAAAACAGAAATGTAACGCACAACTTTGTAAACTAAGTAACATGTGTGTCGCCTGCATAATTAGGAACACAGGAAAACTGAAAAGTGATATCTTCCATTTTAGAGCACAGAAAGAAGTTTCCCATGAAAGAACAGAAAGGAAAAGCACAACTATGGAAACTAAATCACAAGTGTGTCGCCCATTCAATTAGGAATACAGGAAACTGAAAAGTGATATCTCCCACTGTAGTGCACAGAAACAAGTTTCCAATAAAAGAATAGAAGGCAAAGCACAAATTTGGAAACTAAATCACAAGTGTGTCGCATGTTCAATTAGGAATACAGGAAAACTGAAAAGTGATATCTTGCACTGTACCTCACAGAAACAAGTTTCCAACAAAAGAACAGAAATGTAAAGCACAACTTTTTAAACTAAGTAACATGTGTGAAGCCTGCACAATTAGGAATACAGGAAAACTGAAAAGTGATATAACTCACTGTACAGCACTGGAACAAGTTTCGAACAAAAGAGCAGAAAAGCAAAGCACTACTTTTAAATGGAATCACATGTGTATCGCTCGCTCAATTAGGAATACAGGAAAACTGAAAAGTGTTATCTCGCACTGTACGGTACAGGAACAAGTTTCCATCAAAAGAACAGAAACGCAAAGTACAACTTTGTAAACTAATTCACATATATGTCGCGCTTTCAATTATAACAGGAAAACTGAAAAGCGATACATCACACTGTACAGCACAGAAACAAGTTTCCAAAAGAATAAGAAAAACGCAAAGCACTACTTTGTAAACTAAATCACATGTGTGTCGCTTGCTCAATTAGGAATACCGGAAAACTGAAAAGCGATATATCGAAATGTACAGCAAAGAAACAAATTTCCATCGAAAGAACAGAAATGCAAAACACAACTTTGTATACTAATTCACATTTGTGCCTCCTGTTCATTTATTATAACAGGAAAACTGAAAAGTGATATAATACTAACCCTAACCCTAAGCCCCCCTACCCTAACCCTAACCCTAACCCTAACCTAACCTAACCCTAACCCTAACCCTAACCCTAACCCTAACCCTAACCCTAACCCTAACCCTAACCCTACCCTAACCCTAACCCTAACCCTAACTTGTTCCTAAGAGGAAGAAGTTTCCAACAAAAGAACATACACGCAAAACACTACTTTGTAAACTAAATCACATGTGTGCCACTCGCTCAATTAGGAATACAGGAAAACTAAAAAGTGATATAATGCACTGTACAGCACAGGAACAAGTTTCAAATGAAAGAACAGAAAAGCAAAGCCCTACTTTTACATGGAATCACATGTGTGTCACTAGCTCACTTAGGAATACAGGAGAACTGAAAAGTGTTATCTCGCACTGTAAGGCACAGAAACAAGTTTCCATCGAAAGAACAGAAACGCAAAGCACATCTTTGTAATCTAATTCACATTAGTGTCGCCTGTTCAATTATTATAACAGGAAAATTGAAAAGTGATATAACCCTAACCCTAACCCTACACCCCTAACCCTAACCCTATCCTTAACCTTAGCCCCTAACACTAACCCTAACCCTAACCCTAACCCTAACCCTAACCCTAACCCTAACCCTAACCCTAACTTGTTCCTAAAACGAACCTGTTTCCAACGAAAGAACATAAACGCAAAGCACTAGTTTGTAAACTAAATCACATATGTGCCACTCCCTCAATTAGGAATACGGGAAAACTGAAAAGTGATATAACGCACTGTACAGCAAAGGAACAGGTTTTGAACGAAAGAACAGAAAAGCAAAGCACTACTTTAAAACGGAATCACATGTGTGTCGCTCACTCAATTAGGAATACAGGAAAACTGAAAAGTGTTATCTCACATGGTACAGCACAGAAACAAGTTTCCATAGAAAGAAGAGAAACACAAAGCACAACTTTGTAAACTAATTCACATTCATGTCTCCTGTTCAATTATTACAAAAGGAAAAATGAAATGTGATATAACCGTAACCCTAACCCTGAGCCCCTAACACTAACCCTAACCCTAACCCCAACCCTAACCCCTAACCCTACCCCTAACCCTAACCCTACCCTAACCCTAACCGTAACCCTATCCCTAAACCTAACCCTAACTTGTTCCTAACAGGAAAGTGATATAATACTAACCCTAACCCTAAGCCTAACCATAACCCTAACAGGAACAAGTTTCCAACAAAAGAAAATAAACGCAAAGCACTGATTTGTAAACTAAATCACATGTGTCCCACTCGCTCAATTAGGAATACAGGAAAACTGAAAAGTGATATATCACACTGTACAGTACAGGAACAAGTATCGAGCAAAAGATCAGAAACGCAAAGCACTACTTTGTAAATTAATTCACATGTGTGTCGCTCGCTCAATTAGGAATACAGGAAAACTGAAAAGTGATATATTGCACTGTACAGCACAGGAACAAGTTTCAAACACAAGAAGAGAAAAGCAAAGCGCTACTTTTAAACGGAATCACATGTGTGTCGCTCGCTCAATTAGGAATACAGGAACACTGAAAAGTGTTATCTTGCACTGTACAGCACAGAAACACGTTTCCATCGAAAGAAGAGAAACGCAAAGCACAACTTTGTAAACTAATTCACATACATGTCACCCGTTCAATTATTATAACAGGAAATCTGAAAAGTGCTACATCACACTGTAGAGCACAGAAACAAGTTTCAAGCAGAAGAACAGAAATGCAAAGCACAAGTTTGTATACTAATTAAAATACCTTTCACCCGTTCAATTATCATAACAGGAAAACTGAAAAGTGTTATCTCACACTGTACAGCACAGAAACAAGTTTCCATCGAAAGAACAGAAACGTAAAGCACAATTTGTAAACTAATTCACATACGTTTTGCCCGATCAAGTATTATAATAGTTAAACTGAAAAGTGATATATCGCATTGTACAGCACAGAAACAAGTTTCCAAGAGAAGAACAGAAATGCAAAGCAGTAATTTTAAACGGAATCACATGTGTATTGCTCGCTCAATTAGGAATACAGGTAAACTGGAAAGTGTTATAACGTGCTGTACGGCACAGAAACAAGTTTCCATCGAAAGAAGAGAAACGCAAAGCACAACTTTGTAAACTAATTCACATACGCGTCGCCTGCTCAATTATTATAACAGGAAAACTGAAAAGTGATATATCGCACTGTACAGCACAGAAACAAGTTTCCAACATAAGAACAGAATCGCAAAGCACTACTTTTAAAAGGAATCACATGTGTGTCGCTCGCTCAATTAGTAATACAGGAAACCTGAAAAGTGTTATCTCACACTGTACGGCACAGAAACAAGTTTCCATCGAAAGAACAAAAACGCAAAGCACAACTTTGTAAACTAATTCACATACATGTCGCCCGTTCAATTATTATAACAGGAAAACTGAAAAGTGATATATCGAACTGTACTGCACAGTAACAATTTTCCATCGAAAGAACAGAAACACAAAGGACAACTTTGTAAACTAATTCACATACGTGTCGCCCGTTATATTATTATGACAGGAAAACTGAAAAGTGATACATCACACTGTACAGCACAGAAACAAGTTTCCATCGAAAGAACAGAAACAAAAACACAACTTTGTAAACTAATTCACATACATGTCGCCCGTTTAATTTTTATAACTCAAAACTGAAAATTGATATATTAAACTGTAGAGCCCAGGAACAAGTTTAGATCGAAGAACAGAAACTCAAAGCAAAACTTTGTAAACTAATTCAAATACGTGTTGCCCGATCAAGTATTATATCAGGAAAACTGAAAAGTGATATCTCAGACTTCTACGCGACAGAAACAAGTTTCCATCGAAGAACAAAAAAAGCAAAGCACAACTTTGTAAACTAATTCACATACATACGTGTCGCCTGTTCAATTTTTATAACAGGAAAACTGAAAAGTGATATAACCCTAACCCTAACACTAAACCTAACCCTAACCCCTAACACGAACCCTAACCCTAACCCTAACCCCTAACCCTATCCCTTACCCTACCCTAACCCTAACCCTAACCCTAACCCTAACCCTAACCCTAACGCTAACTTGTTCCTAATAGAACAAGTTTCCAACGAAATTACATAAACGCAAAGCAATACTTTGTAAACTAAATCACATGTGTGTCACTTGATCAATTAGGAATACAGGAAAACTGAAAAGTGATATATCGCACTGTACAACATAGGAATAAGTTTTGAACGAAAGAACAGAAAAGCAAAGCACTACTTTTAAATGGAATCACGTGTGTCGCTCGCTCAATTAGGAATACAGGAAAACTGAAAAGTGTCATTTCGCACTGTAAGACACAGAAACAAGTTTCCATCGAAACAACAGAAATGGAAAGCAAAACTTTGTAAAATAATTCACATACGTGCCGCCCATTCAATTATTATAAGAGGAAAACAGAAAAGTGATATATTGCACTGTACAGTACAGGAACAACTATCGAGCAAAAGATCAGAAACGCAAAGCACTACTTTGTAAATTAAATCAAATGTGTGTCGTTCGCTCAATTAGGAATACAGGAAAACTGAAAAGTGTTATATCGCACTGTACAGCACAGGAACAAGTTTCCAACAGAAGAACAGAATAGCAAAGCATTATTTTAAACGGAATCACATGTTTATCGCTCAGTCAATTAGGAATACAGGAATACTGAAATGTGATATCTTGCACTCTACGGCACTGAAACAAGTTTCCATCGAAAGAACAGAAACGCAAAGGACACCTTTGTAAACTAATTCACATATGTGCCTCCCATTCAATTATTATGAGAAAAAACTGAAAAGTGATATATCGCACTGTATAGTACAGGAACAAGTATCGAGCAAAAGATCAGAAACGCAAAGCAATATTTTGTAAATTAAATCACATGTCTGTCGCTTGCTCAATTAGGAATACAGGAAAACTGAAAAGTTGTATATCGCACTGTACAGCACAGAAACAAGATTCAACACAAGAATAGAAAAGCAAAGCACTAATTTGAAACGGAATCACATGTGTGTCGCCGCTCAATTAGGAATACAGGAAAACTGAAAAGTGTCATTTCGCAGACTGTAAGGCACAGAAACAAGTTTCCATCGAAAGAACAAAACGCAAAGCACAACTTTGTAAACTAATTCACATACGTGTTGCCCATTCAATTATTATAACAGGAAAACAGAAAAGAGATATATCACACTATACAGCACAGAAACAGGTTTTCAACAGAAGAAAAGAAACGCAAAGCACTACTTTTTAAACTAAATCACATGTGTGTTGCTTGCTCACTTAGGTATACAAGAAAACGGAAAAGCAATATATCGAAATGTAGGGCAAAGAAACAAGTTTCCATCGAACGAACAGAAAGGCAAAGCACAACTTTGTAAACTAATTCACATTAGTGTTGCCTGTTCAATTATTATAACAGGAAAACTGAAAAGTGATATAACCCCAACCATAACCCTGAGCCCCTAACCCTAACCCTAACCCTAACACTAACCCCAACCCTAACCCCTAACCCTAACCCTACCTTAACCCTAACCCTAACCCTAAACCTAACCCTAACTTGTTCCTAACAGGAACAAGTTTCCAACGAAAGAACATAAACGCAAAGCACTGCTTTGTAAACTAAATCACATGTGTGCCACTAGCCCAATTAGGAATACAGGAAAACTGAAAAGTGATATAACACACTGTACAACACAGGAACAAGTTTCGAACGAAAGAACAGAAAAGCAAAGCACTACTTTTAAATGGAATTACATGTGTGTCGCTCGCTCAATTAGGAATACAGGAAAATGGAAAAGTGTTATCTCGCACTGTATGGCAAAAAACTAGTTTCCATCGAACAAACTGAAACACAAAGCACAACTTTGTGAACTAATTCACATACATGTTGCCCGTTCAATTATTATAACAGGAAAACTGAAAAGTGATATATCACACTGTACAGCACAGGAACAAGTTTCGAACGAAAGAACAGAAAAGCAAAGCACTACATTTAAACGGAATCACATGTGTGTCACTCAGTCAATTAGGAATACAAGAATACTGAAAAGTGATATATCCCAGTATATGGCACAGAAACACGTTTCCATCGAAAGAACATAAACGCAAAGCACAACTTTGTAAACTAATTCACATACGTGTCGCCTGTTCAATTATTATAACAGGAAAAGTGAAAAGTGATATAACCCTAACACTAACCATAAACCTAACCATAACCCACTAACCAGAACCCTAACCGTAACCCTAACCCCTAACCCTATCCCTAACCCTACCCTAACCCTAAACCTAACCGTAACCCTAACGCTAACTTGTTCCTAATAAGAACAAGTTTCCATCGAACGAACAGAAACGGAAAGCAAAACTTTATAAACTAATTCACATAGCTGTCGCCCTTTCAATTATTATAACAGGAAAACTGAAAAGTGATATATCGAACTGTACAGCACAGAAAAAAGTTTCCAACAGAAGAACAGAAACTCAAATCAATACTTTGTAAACTAAATCACATGTGTGTCGCTCGCTCAATTAGGAATACAGGAAAACTGAAAAGCGATATATGCAAATGTACAGCAAAGAAACAAGTTTTCATCGAAAGAACAGAAATGCAAAGCACAACTTTGTAAACAAATTAAATTCGTGTCGCCTGTTCAATTATAATATCAGGACAACTGAAAAGTGATATTACCCTAACCCTAACCCTAAGCCCCTAACCCTAACCCTAACCCTAACACTACTCTATCACTAACTCTAACCCTAACAGGAACAAGTTTCCAAGGAAAGAACATGAACGCAAAGCACTACTTTTTAAACTAAATCACATGTGAACCACTCACTCAATTAGGAATAAAGGAAAACTGAAAAGTGATATAACTCACTGTACAACACAAAACAAGTTTCAAATGAAAGAACAGAAAAGCAAAGCACTACTTTGTAAACTAATTCACATGTGTGTCGCTCGCTCAATTAGGAATACAGGAAAACTGAAAAGCAATATATCGAAATATATGGCAAAGAAAATAGTTTTCATCTAAAAAACAGAAATGCAAAGCACAACTTTGTAAACTAATGCACATTGGTGTAGCCTGTTCAATTATTATAACAGGAAACCTGAAAAGTGATATATCCTTAACACTAACACTAAGCTGCTAAACATAAACTTAACCCTAACCCTAACCCTAACCCTAAACCTAACCCTAACTTGTTCCTAAAATGAACAAGTTTCCAAAGAAAGAACATAAACACAAAGCACTACTTTGTAAACTAAATCACATGTGTGCCACTCACACATTTTGGGATACAGGAAAACTGAAACGCGATATATCGAAATGTTCGGCAAAAAAACAAGTTTTCATTGCAAGAACAGAAATGCAAAGCACAACTTTGTAAACTAATTCACAATCGTGTCGCCTCTTCAATTACTATAACAGGAAAACTGAAAACTGATATAACCCTAAACCTAACCCTAAGCCCCTAACCCTAACACTAACCCTAAACCTAAGACCCTAACCCTAACCCTAACCCTAACCCTAACACTAACACTAACCCCTAACCCCCAACCGTACCCTAACCTTAACTCTAACCCCCTAACCATAACCCTAACCCTAACCTCACCCTAAGACCCTAACCCTAACACTAACCATAACCCTAACCCTAACCCATAACCATAACCCTAACCCTAACCCTAAACCTAACCCTACCCTAACCCTAACCCTAACCATAACCCTAACCATAACTTGTTAATAACAGGTACAATTTTCCAACGAAAGAACATAAACGCAAAGCACTACTTGTAAACTAAATCACATGTGTGCCACTCGCTCAATTAGGAATACAGGAAAACTGAAAAGTGATATAACCCACTCTACATGACAGGAACAAGTTTCAAACAAAAGAACAGAAAAGCAAAGCACTACTTTGTAAAATAATTCACATGTGTGTCGCTCGCTTAATTAGGAATACAGGAAAACTGAAAAGCGATATATCGAAATGTACGGCAAAGAAACAACTTTTCATGTAAAGAAAAGAAACGCAAAGCACAACTTTGTAAACTAATTCACATTCGTGTAGCCTGTTCAATTATTATAACAGGAAAACTGAAAAGTTATATATCCCTAACCCTAAACCTAAGCCACTAAACCTAACACTAACCCTAACCCCTAACACTAACAATAACCCTAACCCTAACCCTAACATATCCCCCTAACCCTAATCCTAACCCTAACCCTAACCCTAACCCTAACCCTAAACCTAACTTGTTCCAACAGGAACAAGTTTCAAACGAAAGAACAGAAAAGCAAAGCACTACTTTTCAAATTAAATCAAATGTGTGCCACTAATCCTAACGCTCAATTAGGAATACAGGAAAACAGAACAGTGATATATCCAACTGTACAGCACAGGAACAAGTTTTCATCGAAAGAACAGAAACGCAAAGAACAACCTTGTAAACTAATTCACGTTTGTGTCGCCTGTTCAATTATTATAACAGGAAAACTGAAAAGAGATATAACCCTAACCCTAACACTAAGCCCCTAACCCTAAACCTAACTCTAAACCTAACCCTAACCCTAACCCCGAACCGTAACCCTAAGCCCCTAACCCTAACACTAACCCTAACCCCTAACCCTAACCGTAACCTTAACCCTAACCCTACCCTAACCCTAACCCTAAACCTAACCCTAACAATAACCATAACTTGTTAATAACAGGAACAATTTTCCAACAATAGAACATGAACGCAAAGCAATACTTTGTAAACTAAATCACATGTGTGCCACTCACTCAATTAGGAATACAGAAAAACTGAAAAGTGATATAACCCACTGTACAGGACAGGAACAGGTTTCCATGGAAAGAACAGAAACGCAAAGCACAACTTTGTAAACTAATTCACATACATGTCGCCCGTTCAATTATTATAACAGGAAAACTGAAAAGTGATATATCAAACTGTACAGCATAGGAACAAGTTTCCATCAAGAGAACAGAAACACAAAGCACTACTTTGTTAAAAATCACATGTGTGCCACTCGCTCAATTAGGAATACAGAAAAACTCAAAAGTGATATAACGACTGTACAGCACAGGAACAAGTTTGAACGAAAGAACAGAAAAGCAAAGCACTACTTTTAAACAGAATCACATGTGTGTCTCTCACTCAATTAGGAATACAGGAAAATTGAAAAGTGTTATCTTTCACTGTAAGGCACAGAAACAAGTTTCCATCGAAAGAACAGAATCGCAAAGCACAACTTTGTAAACTAATTCAAATACGTGTCGCCCATTCAATTATTATAACAGGAAAACTGAAAAGTGATATATCGAACTGTACAGCACACCTAACAAGTTTCCATCAAAAGAAAAGAAACGCAAAGCAAAACTTTGAGAACGAATTCACATACGTGTAGCCCGTTCAATTATTATTAACAGGAAAACTCAAAAGTGATATATCACATTTTACAGCACAGAAACAAGTTTCCATCATTAGAACAGAAACACAACACACTACTTTGTAAACTAAATCACATGTGTGTTGCTCGCTCAATTAGGAATACCGGAAAACTGAAAAGCGATATATCAAAATGTATGGCAAAGAAAAAGGTTCTTCCAAAGAATAGAAACGCAAAGCACAACTTTGCAAACTAATTCACATTCGTGTCGCTTTTCAATTATTATAACAGGAAAACTGAAAAGTGATATAAGCCTAACACTAACCCAAACACCCTAACCCTAACCCTAACACCTAACCCTAACCCTAACCCTAACCCTAAACCTACCCTAACCCTAACACTAACCCTAACCCTAACCCTAACCCTAATTTGTTCCTAACAGGTTTCCAAGGAAAGAACATAAATGCAAAACACTACTCTGTAAAGTAAATCACATGTGTTTCACTCGCTCAATTATGAATACAGGAAAACTGAAAAGTGATATATCGCACTGTACAGCACAGGAACAAGTTTAGAACGATAGAACAGAAAAGCAAAGCACTACTTTTAACAGAATCACATGTGTGTCACTCGCTCAATTAGGAATACAGGAAAACTGAAAAGTGATATATCCCAGTATATGGCACAGAAACACGCTTCCATCGAAAAGAACAGAAACGCAAAGCAAAACTTTATAAACTAATTCACATACTTGTCGCCTGTTCAAGTATTATAACAGGAAAACTGAAAAGTTATATAACCCTAACCCTAACCCTAACCCCCTTACCCTAACCCTATCCCTAACCCTAATCCTAACCCCTGACGCTAACCCTAACCCTAAACCTAACCCTACCCTAACGCTAACCCTAACCCTAACAATAACCCTAACCCTAACTTGTCCCTAACAGGAACAAGTTTCCAAGGAAAGAACCTAAACGCAAAGCACTACTTTGTAAACTAAATCACATGTGTGTCACTAGTTCAATTAGGAATACAGAAAAACTGAAAAGTGATATATCGCACTGTACAGCACAGGAACAAGTTTTGAACCAAAGAAGAGAAAAGCAAAGCACTACTTGTAAACTAAATCACATATGTGTCACTTGCTAAATTAGAAATACAGGATAACTGAAAAGTGATATATTGCACTGTACAGCACAGGAACAAGTTTAGAATGAAAGAACAGAACAGATCACTACTTTTAAACGGAATCATATGTGTGTCGCTTGCTCAAATAGGAATACAGGAAATCTGAAAAGTGATATACCACAGTGTATGGCACAGAAACAAGTTTCCATGGAAAGAATAGAAACGGAAAGCACAACTTTGTAAACTAATTCACATTCGTGTCGCCTCTTCAATTATTATAACAGGAAAACTGAAAAGTGATATATCATAGTGTACCACACAGGAACAAGTTTCGAACGAAACAACAGCAAAGCAAAGCACTAGTTTTAAACAGAATCACATGAGTGTTGCTTGCTCAATTAGGAATACAGGAAAACTAAAAAGTGATATATCCCAGTGTACGGCACAGAAACAAGTTTCTATAGAAAGAACAGAAACGCAAAGCACAACTTTGTAAACTAATGCACATACGTGTTACCTGTTCAATTATTATAACAGGAAAACTGAAAAGTGATATATCGAAATTGTAAGGCAAAGAAACAAGTTTTCTTCGAAAGAACAGAAACGAAAAGCACAACTTTGTAAACTAATTCACATACGTGTCAACTGTTCAATTATTATAACAGGAAATCTGAAAAGTGATATAACCCTAAAACTAACCCTAACCCCATAACCATAACCCTAACCCTAACTCTAACCCTAACCCTAAACCTAGCCCTACCCTAACCCTAATTCTAACCGTAACACTAACCCTAACCCTAACCCCCTAACCCTTACCCTAACCCTAATACTAACCCACTAACCCAGACCCTAACACTAACCCTAACCCTACCCTAACCCTAACTCTAACCCTAACCCTAACCCTAACCCTGACTTGTTCCTAACAGGAACTAGTTTCCAAAGAAAGAACATAAACGCAAAGCACGTCTTTGTAAACTAAATCCCATGTGTGTCGCTCGCTCAATTAGGAATACAGGAAAACTGAAGAGGGATATATCGAAACTGTACAGCAAAGAAACTAGTTTCCATCGAAAGAACAGAAACGCAAAGCATGACTTTGTAAACTAATTCACATAAGTGCAGCCTGTTCAATTATTATAACAGTAAAACTGAAAAGTGATATATCACACTGTACAGCACAGAAACAAGTTTCCAAAAGAAGAACAGAAATGCATAGCACTACTTTGTAAACTAAATCACATGTGTATTGATCTCTCAATTAGTAATACAGGAAAACTGTAAACTTTGTAAACTAATTAACATACGTGTCGCCTGTTCAATTATTATAACAGGAAAACTGAAAAGTGATATAACCCTAACCCGAACCCTAACCCTAACCCTAACCCTAACCCTAACAGTAACCCTAACTTGTTCCTAACAGGAAAAAGTTTCAAGGAAAGACCATAAACCCAAAGCACTACTTTGTAAACTAAATCACATGTGTGTCACTCGCTAAATTAGAAATACAGGAAAACTGAAAAGTGATATATCGCACTCTACGGCACACAAGCAAGTTTCCATCGAAAGAACAGAAACACACAGCACAACTTTGTAAACTAATTCACATACGTGTCGCCGTTCAATTATTAAAACAAGAAAATTGAAAAGTGAAATATCGCACTGTACAGCACAGGAACAACTTTCGACGAAAGAACAGAAAAGCAAAGCATTACTTTGTAAGCTAAATCACATGTGTGTCGCTTGCTCAATTAGGAATACAGGAAAACTGAAAAGTGATATATCACAGTCTATGGCACAGAAACAAGTTTCCATGGAAAGAACAGAAATGCAAAGCACAACTTTGTAAACTAATTCACATTCGTGTCGCCCGTTCAATTATTAAAACAGGAAAACTGAAAAGTGATATAACCATAACACTAACCCTAACCCCCTAACCCTAACCCTAACCCTAACCCTAATCCTAACCCCTAACGCTAACCCTAACCCTAAACCTAGGCCTACCCTAACCCTAACCTTAACCCTAACGCTAACCCTAACCCTGACTTGTTCCTAACAGGAACAAGTTTCCAACGAAAGAACATAAGCGAAAAGCACTACTTTGTAAACTAAATCATATGTGTGTTGCTGGCTCAATTAGGACTACAGGAAAACTGAAAAGTTTTATCTCGCACTGTATGGCACAGAAACAAGTTTCCATCGAAAGAACAGAAATGCAAAGTATAACTTTGTAAACTAATTCACATACGTGTCGCCTGTTCAATCATTATAACTGGAAAACAGAAAAGTGATATATCACACTGTACAGCACAGAAACAAGTTTCCAAAAGAAGAACCGAAACGCAAAGAACAACTTTGTAAACTAATGCACATACGTGTTACCTGTTCAATTATTATAACAGGAAAACTGAAAAGTGATATATCGAAACTGTAAGGCAAAGAAACAAGTGTTCTTCGAAAGAACAGAAACGAAAAGCACAACTTTGTAAACTAATTCACATACGTGTCAACTGTTCAATTATTATAACAGGAAAACTGAAAAGTGATATAACCCTAACACTAACCCTAACCCCATAATCATAACCCTAACCCTAACCCTAATCCTAAACCCTAACTCTAACACTAACCCTAAACCTAGCCCTACCATAACCCTAATTATAACCGTAACACTAACCCTAACCCTAACCCCCTAACCCTTACCCTAACCCTAATAGTAACGCCCTAACCCTGACCCTAACACTAACCCTAACCCTACCCTAACCCTAACTCTAACCCTAACCCTGACCCTAACCCTGACTTGTTCCTAACAGGAACTAGTTTCCAAAGAAAGAACATAAACGCAAAGCACTACTTTGTAAACTAAATCACATGTGTGTCGCTCGCTCAATTAGGAATACAGGAAAACTGAAAAGTGATATATCGAAACTGTACGGCAAAGAAACAAGTTTCCATCGAAAGAACAGAAACGCAAAGCATAATTTTGTAAACTAATTCACATACGTGTAGCCTGTTCAATTATTATAACAGGAAAACTGAAAAGTGATATATCACACTGTACAGCACAGAAACAAGTTTCCAAAAGAAGAACAGAAATGCAAAGCACTACTTTGTAAACTAAATCACATGTGTATTGCTCTCTCAATTAGTAATACAGGAAAAGTGTAAACTTTGTAAACTAATTAACATACGTGTCGCCTGTTCAATTATTATAACAGGAAAACTGAAAAGTGATATAACCCTAACCCTAACCCTAACCCTAACCCTAACAGTAACCCTAACTTGTTCCTAACAGAAACAAGTTTCAAGGAAAGACCATAAATGCAAAGCACTACTTTGTAAACTAAATCACATGTGTGTCACTCGCAAATTAGAAATATAGGAAAACTGAAATGTGATATATCGTGACTGTACGGCACACAAACAAGTTTCCATCGAAAGAACACAAACACATAGCACAACTTTGTAAACTAATTGACATACGTGTCGCCCGTTCAATTATTATAACAAGAAAATTGAAAAGTGAAATATCGCACTGTACAGCACAGGAACAACTTTCGAACGAAAGAACAGAAAAGCAAAGCACTACTTTGTAAGCTAAATCACATGTGTGTCGCTTGCTCAATTAGGAATACAGGAAAACTGAAAAGTGATATATCACAGTGTATGGCACAGAAACAAATTTCCATGGAAAGAACAGAAATGCAAAGCACAACTTTGTAAACTAATTCACATTCGTGTCGCCCTTTCAATTATTATAACCGGAAAACTGAAAAGTGATATAACCCTAACACTAACCCTAACCCCATAACCATTAACCTAACCCTAACCCTAATCCTAAACCCTAACTCTAACCCTAACCCTAAACCTAGCCCTACCCTAACCCTAATTCTAACTGTAACACTAACCCTAACCCTAACCCCCTAACCCTTACCCTAACCCTAATACTAACCCCCTAACCCTGACCCTAACACTAACCCTAACCCTACCCTAACCCTAACTCTAACCCTAACCCTAACCCTAACCCTGACTTGTTCCTAACAGGAACTAGTTTCCAAAGAAAGAACATAAACGCAAAGCACTACTTTGTAAACTAAATCCCATGTGTGTCGCTCGCTCAATTAGGAATATAGGAAAACTGAAGAGTGATATATCGAAACTGTACGGCAAAGAAACAAGTTTCCATCGAAAGAGCAGAAACGCAAAGCATGACTTTGTAAACTAATTCACATACGTGTAGCCTGTTCAATTATTATAACAGGAAAACTGAAAAGTGATATATCACACTGTACAGCACAGAAACATGTTTCCAAAAGAAGAACAGAAATGCAAAGCACTACTTTGTAAACTAAATCACATGTGTATTGCTCTCTCAATTAGTAATACAGGAAAACTGTAAACTTTGTAAACTAATTAACATATGTGTCGCCTGTTCAATTATTATAACAGGAAAACTGAAAAGTGATATAACCTAACCCTAACCCCCTAACCCTAACCCTAACAAAACTGAAAAGTAACCCTAACTTGTTCCTAACAGGAACAATTTTCCAAGGAAAGACCATAAACCCAAAGCACTACTTTGTAAACTAAATCACATTTGTGTCACTCGCTAAATTAGAAATACAGGAAAACTGAAAAGTGATATATCGCACTGTACGGCACACAAACAAGTTTCCATCGAAAGAACAGAAACACACAGCACAACTTTGTAAACTAAGTCACATATGTGTCGCCCGTTCAATTATTATAACAAGAAAATTGAAAAGTGAAATATCGCACTGTACAGCACAGGAACAACTTTCGAACGAAAGAACAGAAAAAAAGCAAAAGCACTACTTTGTAAGCTAAATCACATGTGTGTCGCTTGCTCAATTAGGAATACAGGAAAACTGAAAAGTGATATATCACAGTGTATGGCACAGAAACAAGTTTCCATGGAAAGAACAGAAATGCAAAGCACAACTTTGTAAACTAATTCACATTCGTGTCGCCTGCTCAATTATTATAACAGGAAAACTGAAAAGTGATATAACCGTAAACACTAACCCTAACCCCTAACCCTAACCCTAACCCTAACCCTATTCCTAACCAAGAAGCGCTAACCCTAACCCTAACCCTAGCCCTACCCTAACCCTAACATTAACACTAACCCTAACCCTAACCCCTAACCCTAACCCTAACCCTAACACCCTAACACCCTAACCCTAACCCTAACACTAACCATAACCCTACCCTAACCCTAACCCTAACCTTAACCCTAACGCTAACCCTAACCCTGACTTGTTCCTAACAGGAACAAGTTTCCAATGAAAGAACATAAACAAAAGCACTACTTTGTAAACTAAATCATATGTGTGTTGCTGGCTCAATTAGGACTACAGGAAAACTGAAAAGTTTT
>JAEOAE010001502.1:0-38723 GCA_036365155.1 Meriones psammophilus | reverse complement strand
CATAATGATAGAACTCCAATCTACTATGATGAGTATTAAAAACTCAATGATAAAGAAAAACAATAATTTTCTTTAAAATTAAAGGAGAGGATTTTAAGACAATCAACTGCAATTGAAGAACACTTTCTATTACTGTAGTTAGGACCAGAGCCTGTTTGGACCTACCATGACTATTTGGACTCAGTGACTCATTCTCAATAATGCCATTGAAAGAACTATGTTATTGATGTAGACAATGCCCAAATATCCTGCAGAAACTAGGGAGGCAAGGTAAGCAGATCTAGTATGTACACTAAGTTCCAGGTCAGCCTGAGAATCATACTGAGACTATTCTTTCAACTAAAAAAAAAAAAAAAAAAAAAAACACAGAACAATGTTTGAAAATCAAAATTATTTTAATTATTTATTTATCACAATTTATTCATTTTGTATCCTGGCTGTAACCCTTTCCATCTCCACTCATTCCCACCCACCCTCCCCATTTCTGCCTGTAAACCTTCCCTAGTCCTCTGATAGGGGGCTAAGGAAAAAAGAGAACATAATGGTTAAAACAGAAATTGTTAATTAAAACTGGAAACATATTAATATATTTATTCAGTGTTACTAATTTTGACCACTGATGAATACATAGGTTATACTTTATCTTTCTTCCCACAGGTGAAATTTGCTAATTGAATACATGATAAAACATGTAAATGCAGCCTTGTTGAAAACAGTTCACAGAGGGATCTCAGTCCCTAAGGAACAGGGCCATGGAAGATCCCATGCAGGAGACATATGTGTGGGCAAAGCAAAGTGTGTGTAGAGAGAGGGGGAGAAAACACAGAGAAAAATGACAGGAAGAGAAGAAACGCAGAAAGAAAGAGGGAGAGAAGAAAAGCATATAGAAGAAAACAAAAAAAAATCTGGCTCTACAGGGAAGAGCCTCTGGGAGAGGGCAAGCCCATTCTACTGCACTGGAAAGTTAAGGGTAGAGGTGGGGTATACCAATCATGCCCTTTAGAAGGTAGGGACTCGGGGATGCCTTCAAAGAGGCAACTCAGCAGCTTGTCATGGGTGTGAAGCACAACATATGATAAGTAAATCATCCTTTAGGTTTAATAGGTTTACATAGAAGGCCAGAGTAGTCCACAACTAAGTAATCTCACCATGCCATATATTAAAAACTTCCCATCTGTAAATTCCTCCTCCATTCTCAGCTTATTTCGTTCCTGAAAGATATTCACATGACGTAATGTTATTGAGCAGAAAATATCTCATCCAGGGGAATAGCTCTATTCAACGATGACATTCCAGAGTAGAATGGAATTACATGGATGGAGTCCATTGATTTATTAGACCTAAGGGAGATATACGAATGTTTATTCAGAATATTGTTATTCCTGCCAGGTAGAGATGTGACAGGGATGACAGAGTTGGGACTGAGGAGATTTGAAGTCCAATTCGAGACCACCAAGTGGCAGCCTGCATGGTATTCTGACTGAGATGTACACCTATCTGAGAAGACAAGAAAAGAGTGGAAGAACTGGAGAATAGACCCGCCACAGCTGAGTAGATACAGAGAATACAATTGAAGGCTGCTTGTCCTCAGGTACAACCCAATAATTAATTGCTTTAATTAATTGCTGGGACTTTAATCCTTTCTTTAACATCCAAATCTCCTTCCCTTACAGTTCCTCCAGGCTCCACAGGTCTCTGTAAATTCCTGATTTCTCTAGCCTTCTATTGACATCTGTTTGAATCTCAGGATCCCCTGACAACAATCTTCACAACATCTGGAGTCTTCACCATTCAGGGCTCCTAATTGAACATTTGCATGCATCAGGGAAGCAGAATACAATTCACTTCAGGAAAGTTGGTCTTCATGCCTTTAAGATTATTCATAATCTCAAGAGGTACACATGACACATGTCCTTGTGGGCTCCCATTGCCTCCTACATGAGATAAATTCAGTCTGGTGGCTTTGGCCACATGGTCAAGCACTTTTTAAACACTTGTACTGTCACTTTCATGGGGTTTCTCTTCAGTATGTTTCATTCATGAAAGTGAAGCCTATAGAAATTTACAAAGGCTTCATCACAGTGAATATATTCATAATTTTTTTCTCTTGAGTATGATTTCTTTATGGCTTTGAAAAAAAAATGTGACATGCTGCCACGGACCGGGCCCAGTTGGGCCCCTGGCATCCGTGGGAGAACAAGGCTTTGGACAGGAAGACACAGTTTCCACGATGAATTGATAAACAGAGAAACCTTGATGGTTTTGACTTTGCTGTGACTTTACTGAAATCAAGCTAGTATTTTTATACTGATTTCACAAAAGGCACCTTAAAGTTGGCATACTTCATAGAACATTCAGACTTTTACCGAGAATACAAAGTTTACATTTTAACTCAAAATGTAGTCAAACATAAAGCAGTGCCCACAAGAAATCTTGGCATAAAAAATTTTGATCAGAGCAAACAAAGAAAAAGAAACCTCAAATGTAGTTTCATTATTGCTAACCAGTGAAGAAGAAAGTCAGAGCTAAGTCAGATGCCTGCAAAATCTTTCTCTGTATCAAAATTTAACTACACCTTTGTTAACCATCCTCCCATATGTCCTGCCCAAGGTTTATAATCTTCATTAGAAACAAGGCCCTGAAGGGAAGGAAACTCCTCCAGCTGCACCTCTCATGCTACTTTTTCTTAAGAAGGAGCCTATTATTTTCTCACTATTTTTAATGCCTATTAATATTAAATCTAATTCATTACTTTTCTTACTTATTCCTTTTACATTCTATTTTTATTAAAGCCTTTAATAATCTACGAATAATGAATTTTTTATAAATCTAGTTGTGCTGTTTCAGGAGTCACAGAGAAAGATCAAAAAACTTATTAATCCAGCCCCAGAGTCACAACTGAAAAAGGGTAGAAATCTCAGAATACATCTCTTTTCCAAGTGGGATGAGTCTGCCAGGGACCTTCCAGGGAGCAAATTTCTGAAGAAAGCATGTCTCCTGCCCTGTAGCACATGCTACTATGGCGACATTGGCGTGGGTGCTCGCAACATACAAAGGTGTTACTAGTTGTAGTCATAGGGTTTATTTCTAGTATAAAATCTTTCATGCCTTCGGAGATCACATCAATGTTCAGAGGCTTTAAAACACTGATTACATACTTAAGGGTTCTCTCCAATATGTGTTCTTTTATGTACTTGAAGACTACTGAATTCACAAGGCTTTACCTCCTTGATTACATTCCTAAGGTTTCTCTCCAGTATGAATCCTTTCATGCCTCTGGAGGTAGCAGCAAAATGCAAAGGCTTTACCACAATGAATACATGCATAAGGTTTCACTCCAGTGTGAACACTTTCATGCCTCTGGAGATTGCTACAACGTGCAAAGGCTTTACCACATTGATTACATTCATAGGGTTTCTCTCCACTGTGTGTTCTTTTATGAGTTTGGAGATGTACATGCTGTGAAAAGGCTTTCCCACACTGATTACATTCATAGGGTTTGGCTCCAGTATGAATCCTTTCATGTCTCTGGAGGTTGCACCAATGGGCAAAGGCTTTACCGCATTGATTACATTCATGGGGTTTCTCTCCAGTATGTATTCTTTTATGTTCTTGGAGATGTCCGTGTTGAGAAAAGACTTTCCCACACTGATTACATTCATAGGGTTTGGCTCTAGTATGTATTCTTTCATGCTTTTGTAGACCACCGAGTTGTGAAAAGGCTTTACCACAATGAATACATGCATAGGGTTTCACTCCAGTATGAAGTCTTTTATGCCTCTGAAGACTGTTACAATGTGCAAAGGCTTTACCACATTCATTACATTCATAGGGTTTCTCTCCAGTATGTATTCTTTTATGCAGTTGGAGACTACTGGGTTGTGAAAAGGCTTTCCCACACTGCTTACATTCGTAGGGTTTCTCTCCAGTATGTGTTCTTTTATGTAGTTGGAGACTACTGAGGTGTGAAAAGGCTTTCCCACACTGATTACATTTATAGGGTTTCTCTCCAGTATGTGTTCTTCTATGTGTCTGGAGATTTCCATATTGTGAAAAGCCTTTCCCACACTGATTACATTCGTAGGGTTTCTCTCCAGTATGTGTTCTTTTATGCAGTTGGAGACTACTGGGTTGTGAAAAGGCTTTCCCACACTGATTACATTCATAGGGTTTCTCTCCAGTATGTGTTCTTTTATGCAGTTGCAGACTACTGGGTTTGGAAAAGGCTTTACCACACTGTTTACATTCATAGGGTTTCTCATCAATATGTATTCTTTTCTTTCTGCAAAGAAAATTCAGATATGTGTAAGCTTTACCCTATTCATTACTCTGATGAATCTTTTTTTAAACGATTTATTTACTTATTATTATTTACTTATTATACTGTGCTCTGCCTGCATGCTACATGAGGACACCAGATCTTATTATAGATGATTATAAGCCACGACGTGGTTGGCTGAGAAATTAACTCAGGACCTTTGGAAGAACAGCCAGTTCTCTTAACCTCTGAGCCATCTCTTCAGCCACTGATGAATCTTTTTGTCAGTGTAAATTAAGTTTGCAATTTGCTTTAATCTTAAAATGAAGTTACATCTTAACCTTTTATCACTTTCTTTACACTCATAGTTTCCCTCTTTATTGTCGGTTTCTATAACTTACAAGATACCTTTGATGGTAAGAAACTTCATTACATGGATCACTGGTAGCATCATTTTTCTATAAGTGGTTTTTCACATATTTAAAGACCTAGAAGGAGTCAGCTTTACCACAGGGACTGCATTCATAAATTTTCCTATAGGTGTAATCACACTGCATTCATAAAGGGAACCAAAATAAACACAGTAATTTCCACAGGGCCAGTTATCACAGGGAATTTCTGTAACGTGATTTCTTTGAACAGCATAGGGTACATGTATCTCTCATGAGAAGAGAGAGAAAATGAAGCTCCCTTAAGGGGCACTACATGGAAAGCAGAGGGAGTTTTACTGGGACAGGAATAGACAGACAGGTTGGAGAGAGAGAACTAAGGTTAAGATCAAATGAGACAGAGAATAAAAAAGAGCCTGAAGATTAGAAAAGACTGATGGAGTTAAGTTGGAGACTAAACAAAGCAATTTAGAGGACAGTAGAAAAGCCAGATGTAATAAGTAAAGTAGGAGAGAATTTTGAGCCAGAACAGCTGAATTGAATCAGCCATCCATGAGCTCAGAAAGAATAAGATAGGGTGTGCATATTAAGCAGTCATTCTAGGAGGCAGAAAATCTTCTAGGCCTAAGATAGATTGTATGGAAACTAGCAACTGCCCTGTCCATGCCTAGGGTAGCAGACAGAGGGGCAGTAATCTTCAGAGATCATAATTTCGAGAGTGAATAAAAGTCGTTTTTACAGTAATATCTGTTTACCAAGGGATTCACTGTCTTCTTTTGCATTGAAATGCCTGGCAAACATAAATAATGTATCTGACACCGAGGAACATGGATTTGGGAGAATTTAATGTTCCTTAATACTCTTAAAATGGTATTCATTTTTCCACTGTTGTTTTTCTTTAAAACCTCTGGGACACATACAAATTTCTTCATAGGGCTGGCGAGATGACTCAGAGGTTAAAAGCAGTGTCTGTTCTTCCTGAGGTCCTGAGTTCAATTCCCAAAAACCTCAACATGGCCCACAATCATCTATAATGAGATCCCATGCCCTCTTCTGGTGTGCAGGTACACATGCAGGCAGAATAATATATAAATAATGAATAAATAAATCATCTTTAAATAATTTTTCACTGGCATATTTATATAAGTTCCCAAGAGATCATTACCTTCCATATCTTCTAAAAAGTTGATAATGTTCTTCAATTTTATGCTCTTCCCAATTGTAGCCTGAAATATGTACCAAAAAGTGAATGATAGATTCTTAAAAATTAAGCAAAATATAAGTTACTCTCTTCAGTAAACCTAAGAAACATGCCTGATTTATTCCTTCTCATTCCAAGTGAACTTTTATATAAGAGCATTAATAAGAGCAGTCCACAATAACAACAGATGTCCCTTTTACCTTAATAGCGAAGAAAATTCACTGTCTTACCTATAGCTGTAAGGTGCTGGCAGGTCTCCAGCATCACATCTTTGTAGAGACTCTTCTGGGAAGGATCCAGCAGAGCCCACTCTTCCTGAGTGAAGTTCACATCCACATCGTCATAGGTTACCGAACTCTAAATGATCCCGACATGAGTATAACAGAAAGCACGATAGTGAAAACAGTATAAATGTATACTTTATTGATAATATATTCATATAATTCTGGTGCTTCCCTGATATGTCCTGGCATAGAGGTTTCAATGAATTCACCAAGCCATTTGAGAAGGAAAGTAATTGAGGAGGTTCACCTCATTTCTGCACCCTTTGTATAGAATACAGCCTTACAAGAAAAATGCCAATTAACAGACATAAAGAAAGCAAAACAAGGAAGTCAATGAACACTACACACCACAGATCACAGAAACTGTATGCACAATTACTAACTAAAAAATTATGGGCAAACAGGAAGTACTGGCTCATGATTTTAATTCTAGCACTCAGGAAGCAAAGGCATGTATTATCTCATTGAGTCAGAGGCCAGCCCATCCTCTGAAACAAGTTTCCTGACATCCAGAAGTACAATTAAGACCTGAATTCACAGCAAAAATCAATCAAATAAGAAAGATAAAAGAACTCAATAGTTTTTACTTAAGAGCCTAAATATATATATATATATATATATATATATATATATATATATATATATCACTAAAGTTCGGTATCTATCTTCTAGGAACCAGAAATGGCCCAGTTTAAACTGTAATATTAATGAGAGCTTACTAAAAGGGAATTCATGTTCAAACATGTACAAATGGACAGATGAAAACATTAGACCTGGAATAGCTGGTAGTAAATGAGCAACATAAGGCAGTTTAGGGGGCTCAGCAATGAAAACCTCATGTTGGTGTTGCAAATAACTGGGCTCAATTACCAGTGCTTACATGGAGGCTCACAACTATCCATAACTCCAAATTCAGGAGATCTGAGGTCATCTGCTGACTATTGTGAGAACCAGTACACAAGAGGTGCATAGTCACACATACAGGCAAAATACTACTCATATTCACAAATTTAAAGTAATCAACACAAACACAAGAGGCAGGAAAAACGTCACACACCTGTAATCCAATGACTCAGAAGTCTCAGGCAGTAACAATGTCATGAATACATGACATTCTGAGAAATAGAATATACTCTCTGCCGAATACCAAAATTCAAGTGTTGCTAAATAAGTGAGTACTGAACAGCATTTTTACCCTTTCATACAACTGTAAACAACACCATTAATATGATGTATTTTCAAAATAAGTGTTCGTTATATTCAATTGGCAGCATAAATCAATACATTCCAAATCAAGTTCCTAACAACTTAGAACAAGCAAGCTGATTTCAAAACTATGTGATATGTGAAATAGAATACAGGTAGGAACAATATGACTTCTGTACTTACCATGAAGCTAAAACTACCAGAAAGTGCATATTTGTGAAGAAAAAAAAAAAAAAAAAAAAGAAAACAGACAATGAAAAAAAAGACAAAAAAAATTATACTTAATTTTTATCAAAATTCCTAAGGAAAATAAGCCAGGAAAAATGTGAACTTGACCAATGTTACCTATGATTGCATGTGATTAAAAATGAAACAAACAGAGAGGTTACCACTCCTAGAAAAACACCCAAGCAGACAGTTTGTAGACAGTTTTTAGACAGAAGTTTGTAGACAGAAGCACCATGTTTGAAAGCAATGTTTAATTGAGTGGCAGAAAGAGTGTCCAATTAGGGAAAGACTTCACAGACTAGGCTAAGCCCAACTTTCAGGAGAGGAGAGAGGAAAGGGAAGCTAATTCAGGGGCAATGCATAGCAACAGGAGACAGTTTTACAGGAGATGTTTACACAGAGAGGTTCACTGAGAGAACAAGCTAGTCAACAGTGAAGACAGAAAGAGCCAGAGACTGAGAAGGAGGCTGAAGATTAGAGCAGATTGCTGTTGTTAATTTGAGGCCAAGAAAAGCAACTTAGAGAATGAGAGAGAAACCAGATTGAATCACTGAGGTTAGAGAAGAGTCTGAGCCAGAGCAGCTCAAATGAACCAGTCAGCCAGAACTCAGAACGAACTAGAGAGTGCGAGCTTATTAAGCAGTAAGGCTCAGGGACTGAAAACATTCCAGTCCCAGATTACAGTATATGGAAGCTAGATGCATTCAGGACCAGATCTAGGTAAGCAGGAGATGGTACTAAGCCTCAAAGATAACTAAAACAGGAGAATAAAAGTCCCTTTTAGAGGCCAGCGCTGCAGTCTCCTCCTCTCCAGGGAATCCCCAGTCACAGAGGCTGACAGGGCAAAGGCCTCTGCCCAGGTCGCCACATGCAGTCTGGATCACACTCCATCCCACTGCTAACACGTGGGATTCAGATAGCTCAGCATTCCTAACAACCAGGACAAAGGCCCTCACAAGAAGCTGATGGCTGCGGGTTCTCACCAAGCCCGGGAGAGACCAACCACACCAGCTCCTGCTATTCAGCCTCCAGCTCCACCACCACCTTGGGGTGGCAGCCAAACACTCACCATGTCGCCGCTTTGGAACGCGCCTGAAATCCCCTCACAGGACTCAGCAGCTGAGCTCAGGCCACAGCACGCCAAACATTCCACACACCTCAGCTACCTATCTGAACCTGCAACATGGCGTCCAGAAGAAACCACCTCTTCCTCTGAGTACAGGCCTCGT
Source organism: Meriones psammophilus (assembly GCA_036365155.1). Lineage (NCBI taxonomy): Eukaryota > Metazoa > Chordata > Mammalia > Rodentia > Muridae > Meriones > Meriones psammophilus. The sequence continues at coordinate 29,928 of JAEOAE010001502.1, read as the reverse complement.
CTGGAAGTCCTGATTGGCCAGTGAGTCTTGAGCTGCATGAGCACTTCCCCTAGGATCACCTTGTACTGAAGAGACAAAGCATTGTGCTTCCTGGCCCAGGAGGGATGAATGCCTGTTTGCTAATTACAAAAGCAATGAAGGCCTGGATTAGGGAGGAACCTGACCCTGGAGAAGCCTATGCTCCAGGCAGGGACCTTGGATCCATGACTTGGGCCACACCTTTTCTTGATCTGCAGAGATTTGTGTTTCAGCAGACTTGTGCCTGTTTTTCACAAAGGAGGAACTGTGTATGAAGTGAGATAACTGACAAGTATTAGAGCTTTTATAGTCACAGCACCAAAGGGAATGGGCAAGAAAGAGGGAGAAAGCTTTCTTGCTGTGAGAGGAGTTGACAGTAACAATCTGAAGTGAGGTAATCAGTTGTACATGATCAATAAATGTCCTGTGTGGCCTATAGAGGACCAAATCAGGAGTGAGAACAAAGAACTAACCTTATCATGAGGAAGATACCCATGCTCCAAAGTGTGTATAATCTGTTTCCTGCTTTTCTCCCATGGTTATCTCATACCTACCAGGTGAAAAGTAGCTGTAGTTAACCTGAACCAGTGTGAAGTCACAAAACAACAATCTCCTTTTGTTTCCTAAAATCGCTCTTTAATTGTTAATATTCGTGATAGCCTTCTGCCTGTGGACAGATTGTTCACTCCACTGCAAGTTGAATAACTGGCTATTCAAGCTATTCATCTTGATTCCAGGAGGAGGAAGAGCTTACAGAGAGCTGAAAGATGGAAGGGTAGGTTATTAGACAACAGGAACAAATCTACTGAAAAATCTCTGCCGATTTGGGAAAGGTGTGACCCTGATTCTCCACATATGAACCCAAAGGTCAAATCATGGATCCAAAGTCCCTGCCCGGAGCATAGGATTCTCCTGAGCTTCCTCCCTAATCTAAGCCCTCACTACTCTTTGTAATTAGCAAACATGCATTCATCCCTCCTGGGCCAGGAAGCACTATGCTTTGTCTCTTCAGTACACTGTGACCCTAGGGTAGGTGCTCATGTCGCTCAAGACTCACTGACCAATCAGGAATTCTGGGCGGTTCCTGTACTCAGAGGAAGAGGAGGGTTCTTTCAGGTGCCAGGTTTTAGGTTTGGTTTGGAAGTTGAGCTGTCTGGAATGTTCGGCGTGCTGTAGTCTGAGCTCAGCTGCTGGTTCCTGTGAGGGGATTTCAGGCGACTTCCAAAGAGGCGACATGGTGAGTGTGTGGCCGCCGGCGCCAACGTGGTGGTAGAGTAGGAGGCTGAGCAGCAGGAGCTGTTGTGGTTGGTCCTTCCTGGGCTGGATGGAAACCGGCAGCCATCAGCTGCTTGTGAGGTCCTTTGTCCTGCCCTTAGGAATGCTGAGCTCTCTGAGTCCCACGTGTCAGAATTGGGATGGACTGTGAGCCAGACTGCATGTGGGGACCTGGGCACTGTTAAGACTCAAATCCTGGGACAAATGGCTGAGATGCCTATTTAACAGTTCAGAGCAGAATTAGATACCAGGTTTGCCCAGCATCCCTGAGTCCCTACATGTTTACAAGCTATGGCAGGCATATACTGCCCTCTAGCCCAGGACTTGGCCCTTAACCCAGCTGCCCTTCTTTCTGTTATCTGTCCAATTTGATTACCTGATTTGTTTCATCTATTATTTACAGTCATAGTCTCATGGTTTGGCGTGCCCCTCTCCTCTCCTCCCATGGCTTAGTGTTCTGTTTACCTTGGGCTCTCCCAGATGTTCCGGCCTGTGGGTGTGCTTTTTTATCTGTAATAAATTTTCTCCCTTCCATACCTAGGAAGAATCATGTCATTTAATTTTTAGTTTTTCATTCATCTTTCATTTGCTACTCTTTTCTTTCAAATTCAAAGCTCCTTTAGGCTTCAGTTTTTGTTACTGTTTGTATTTGACTGAGGGTTGATGTAGGAATTCTCAGCTGTGAGGTAGAGATGGCTGCACTGGACACTGATAAGGTAATGAAATGTATACATGCAGGACCATGTGACTTGTAAAAATAAACATATACCCTGGGAGAGTGGAAAATTTTACTAAACTACTACTTTACCAGGCTAACGCTGTGTCTGCCCCTAGAATGGAAGGGCAGAGCTGATGCCACGGACAGGCCCAGTCGAGCTCCAGTCTTCCGCGGGAGAACAAGGCTTTAGACAGGAAGACACGGTTTTGGCGAAGAATTGACAGACAGAGACACCTTGATGGTTTTGACTCTGCTGCAACTTTACTGTAATCAAGCTAGTATTTTTATAATGATTTCACAAAAGGCACCTTAAAATTGGCATACTTCCCAGAACATTCAGACTTTTACCAAGAATACAAGGTTTACATTTTAACTTAAAATGCAGTCAAACATAAAGCAGTACCCACGAATTATCTTGGCCTAAAAACTTTTTGATCAGAGCAAACAAAGGAAAAGAAACCTCAAATATAGTTTCATTATTGCTAACCAATGAAGAGGAAAGTCAGGAGCTAAGTCAGATGCCTGCCAAAGTCCCTCTCTATATCAAAATCTAACTACACCTTTGTTAACCCTCCTCCCATATGTCCTGCCCAAGACTTATGATCTTCTCTAGAAACAAGGCACTGAAGGGAGGGGCAAACTCCCGCCAGCTGCACCTCTCATGCTATTATTTCTTAAGAAGGAGCCTATTATTATTTTACTATTCTTAATGCCTATTAATACTAAATCTAATTCATTACTTTCCTTAAACTTATTTTTATTAAAGCCTTTAACAATCTACTAATAATAAATTTCTTTATAAAGTTAGTTGTGCTGTTTCAGGTGTCACAGGGAAAGATCAAAGAATTCATTATTCCAGCCCCAGAGCCACAACTGAAGAAGCGTAGAAATCTCAGAACACGTCTTTTTTCCAAGTGGGATGAGTTTGCCAGGGACCTTCCATGGGGCATTATTTCCGGGGAAATCATATCCCCCGCCCTGTAGCTTATGCTACTATGGCGACACTGGCGTGGGTGTGGCAAGCTGAGATGGTTTGTGCTGTCTGAGTCTCCTGATCTCTCATCCTCCCCCAGTAGAAGCAAAAGTGTTGCTTTGGAATGAAATGAGCAGGGATGCCACAATTTAAGCTATGGCAAGAAAAAAACAAAATGTGACATGAGGTTATTTTTTTTAATAAGGATTTATATTTCATATTGCAGAGAGCAAAACTGTAGGCTTTCCTTTTTCAAAAACCTACTTTATTTATGGTTTTTAAATGCCTCTACCTCCCTTCCACCCCTCTGCCCTTTTAAGGAGAGAAACAGGTTAGTACAGACAAGGAGCTTGTATCTCTACACCTACTAAATTCTGGTTAGGGTCATAGACTTCTTTAGGGCATTACCAGTCTCTGTCATATCGATTCTAGAAGTCCACTCAAACAGCAAATGGAACTATTTCATTAAAACTGTTTTATTTATTCATTTCTAAAACTCTACCTCCCTTCCAAACCATATTCCTTCCAACACCCCAGCTAGGTAAAAGAGAACAAAAGCTAGAAGGGAGTTATAAGTCTCTTTGAGCTGCTCTGTGAGGTTTAGGGGGGCCAGGTTCTTTGGGGCAATACCTCTTAGTCACCAGGATATCCAGCAGCCCAACAAACCATCAGTGACAAACAGAGCAGCATTGTTGGTCAACAGCATCAGGAAGAGCAGCAGCTTCTTCCCTCTTTAAAGACCCCGGGCCCTCTCATGGCTCTGGCATTTGTACCTTCTCCAGAAGACTCAGAAATAACTATGTGCAGGTGGAAAAACCACAGGCCTGCTAGAGGCAATCATAACTAACAGATGTGGACAAACTGAAGCAGCCTCATGCTCCACACCTGGGGATAATAGAAAAACACATTCACATAACATGAGTGGGATTTTAAAGAAACAAAAATTCTTAATACAGTTTCTGATTTTGTGATTTGATATATTCTCTCTTTCTTTCACTTAGTTTTGTTTAGAGTTTGTCTGTCTTATTGATTTTTCTCAAAAACCCAAACTTTATTTCTTGGATTCTTTATCTTCTCTTCATTTTTTTTTTTATTTCTGCTCTCAATTTGATAATTTCTTCATGCCTACTCCTTTTCTATGCTTACATATTTTTGTTCTAGACTTTTCAGGTCTGCTGTTACCTTGATGAATCCTTTTTAATATCTTTATGTAGGCACTTTGTGCTATGAAGTTTCCTCTTAGCATTACTTTTCATTCCTCATTTTTCCATGAGTTTTCATGTGATACGTATTTATTTTCATTGAATTTTATGGTCTTCAATTTTTTTTTTTCTGTTTTAAACCATTTTTTTCACTTGGTCAAAGATTATTCACTTTCCATGAGTTAGTAAGCTTTGTGTTCTTTCTGATGCTATATATATCCAGCTTTAAGCCATGGTGATCTGATAGGATACAGGATGTTGTTTCAATTTGCTCTTAGGACTTACATTGTGTCTTAGTATGTGGTCAATTATAGAGGATGTTTCATGAAATGATGAGAAGATATATTCCTTTATGTTTCTGTAAAATGTTTTGTAATTTTCAGATGGTTAGTCCCTGCTGTGGTAATATAACTGAGCTCAGGTGGTGACATATTGCCTGACTGTTCTTGAATCTATCCCTAAAGTGGTGTGTAGGCATCTGGGTTTGGGGCAATTATAGGACTAAGTGCTGATTTGATGTGTGGGAGTTTTGTTCTTGAGGTTCTGTTATCACTCTGAAGTTTCAGAAAGTGTGTTGGATGAGTGTTGCAATTTTAATGACCTGCTTGGCTAGGGTGTTCATGTTTCCTGGATGGTATGGAGGGAAAGGAGCCACATGTGTTCAGTAGGAGCACTAGAGAAGAGCTTTAGAATTGGGTTTGTGGTAACAAAGATATTGGGGAAGATCCCCAGTATACCACTTTAATCTCCATGCAAGCATATGCTATTGTGCTGATCCAAATCCATCCTTATGTTTTAATATTTACCACACAGTATATTCTTAGTCTCAGGATGTCATGTATTCATGACATTAATACTGCCTGAGACTTCTGAGTTATTGGATTGCAGGTGTGTGACATTCTTCCTGCCTCTTGTGCTTGCTTTGAATTTTTAAATGAGGTATTTTCCCATGCACAGTCCTTGGTTGGATTATCAGTCTCAGGAAAGACCCCTGTGCTCAGATTTTTTGGTTCTGTTGCTCTCCTTGTGGAGTTCCTGTCCTCTCCATATCTTACTGTTTCTCACTTCTTTCCTAAGATTCCCTGCACTGTGCCCAAAGGTTGCCCATTAGTCTCAGCATCTGCATTAATAGTCTGCAGGGCAGAGTCTTTCAGAGGTCCTCTGTGTCAGACTCCTAACTTGTTCCCTCTTTTCTCCTTCATCTGATGTCCATCCTCTTTTTCTTTCTGGATAGAAATTGAGCAGTTTAGGAAGAGTCTTCCCTCTTGATTATTTTCTTTAGGTGTATAGATTTTAGTAGGTTTATCCTATATTATATGTCTGTATGAGTGAGTATATATACGTGTGCATTTTTTTCCTTCTGGGATAGCTCAATCGGGATGATCTTTTCCAGATCCCACCATTTACCTGCATATATCTTGATTTCCTTGTTTCTCTTTGCTGAGTAATGGTCTATTTTATATTACCTCTTTTTGTGCTTCCATTCCTCCACTGAGGGGCATCAGGGCTGTTTCCAGCTTCTGGCTATTACAAATAAGGCTGCTACAAACATTGTTTAGCAAATGTCCTTATTGTGTACTTGATCCTGTTTTGAATATGTGCCTAGGAGTGGTATATCTGGATCTTGAGGAAACTTTATTCCTAGTTGTCTGAGAAAGTGCCAGATTGCTCTCCAGAGTGGTTGCACAAGTTTACATTCCCACCAGCAGTGGAGGAGGGTTCCCCTTTCTCCACAACCTCTCCAGCATGTGTTGTCTCTTGAGGTTTTTATCTTAGCCACTCTGATATGTGTAAGGTGAAATCTTAGGGTCATTTTGATATGCATTTCCCTGATGGCTAATGAGGTTGAGCATTTCTTTAAGTGTTGCTCTGCCATTCGAAATTCTTCTATTGAGAATTCTTTGTTTAGCTCTGTACACCAATTTTAATTGGATTACTTGATTTTTTGCTGTTTAACTTCCTTAGTTCTTTATATAGATTTTGTCTTCTCGAGTATCCTTGATTTCTTGGAATGATTGTGTCTTCAACTTTTCTGATTTTACTTTTTCTTTGAGAGAAGTTTAAGTTGCTGCAAGTGTATCTTAAGTACCTGAGATTCTCCTTTCCATCTCATGGATTCTATTGGTGATGCTTACTTTTGTGGTTCCTGACGTTTTCTATAAGTTCTCCAGCTCCAGGGGTTTCTCTGTTTCTGTTTTTGTTATTGGTTCTATTTTTGTTTTCACACCTTGCACCATTTCCTTCATCTGTTTGAATGTGGATTCCTGTCTTCCTATGATGGGCTCTGTTTTTTGCTGGTTTCCTCTCTATATGGCACTAATTGTGCCTCTACTTGTGCCTCTATTCGTTTGGCTGTGTTTGCCTGTATTTCTTTAGGAACTTTGGTCATTTCCTCTTTATTTGCCTACATTTGTGTGGCTATACTTTGAGAGATTTGTTCATTTCTTTATTTGTCACTAATAACTGGAGAAGTATAGCTTCAAAATCATTTTCCTATGTTTCTGATGAATTAGGGCATCCACTGTTTTGGGCAGTTGCTGGTGAAGCCATGATGTCGTGATTTTTGTTGGATGTGTTCCTATTCTGACCACTGGCCACCTGCTTATCCGTAATCTTCACTTTTTGTTCTTGAAGTCTGTAGTTCAGACTGGTTTCATCTTTCTCTGGCATATGGAGTATTCTTCAGGAAGATGGAAGAGGTCCACAGGTTTGAGTGTGTGTGTTGGAAAATCCACAAGCACAGAAGCACAAATGTGTGTGAGCATGCTTGTGCATGGAAGTGTGCCTTAAAGGACAGTGTGCTAGAGAGTGTAAATGCCTGGAATATGTTGCTGGGGATAGTGCAGGCACAAGTGTGGTTGTTTACATTGCCAGAGTTGGCAGACACAATGCACATGCACAGATTCCCTGAATATCTCAGTAGTCTACAGGCCACTGGTATTCAGCTCTACATGGGCTCCAGGAGTTCTTTGCATAGAGTCCACTGGTAAATCTGCAGAACCGGGGCTTCCATGTTGAGAACACTGTCCCAAGAATACCAATGTTGTCCACAGTGGGTGTGTGGGTGGGAGGGATCCAATGTCTGGCTGCTAGAGTAGAGAGACCCTGGATGTGGGGCTCTGCCAGCACTCATTTGAAGGCATACCCATTCTCTCTTTGGTCTAATTCAAGAACACAGTGTTTCCCCCTGTTTATTCTCAGATGTGTCCCTGCTGGGGCAAATGTGGGTGTAGGAGCTCCATCAGCTCAGTGGTGCTGCAGCTGCAAAACTTGGAAGCTGGTAAAACAGTCCACTGGGAGTCCAGCTACAGCTGCAGAAGTGGGAGGCAGGTACACATGTCTGATGGGAAGCCTTGTGGAGGCCCTACAGCGGTCTGCAGTCCTTTGTGGCCTGTACAGCCAGCTGCCCTCCACTTAGGGTCTGGGAAGCTGGTCCAGTCACTTGCTGGGAGGCTCTGAAAGGCCAATACAGTTGCTTGTAGACCTGGGACATAGAAGCCTGGTATAGCCAGCAACTGCCGCTGAGGACTTAGGAGGCCTGCCTCTGCTGTCTTAGTCAGGAAGCAGGGAGTGTTCTGCTAGGAGCTGCAGATCACTGTGGGCTGCCTCGGCTAAGGAGAAGGGAGACCTGCTAAGGGTAAGTGCACAGGGATTGATTGTTCCCACTCTCAGTCCCCAAAGGAGTCCTTGGATGACATGGATCTAAATGGTCTCAGCTCATGTGTTGTCCCCTCTTGCCAAGGAAGCCCCAATGTAGATGTCCTGGCTTTAGCAACCTCTCCACTCACCAATTTCAGAGTTTCAGATCCTCGGCCTCTCAGACATGATGTGTGCTGGTCGCTACCATCTTGGATCACCCATTGTTATTTTTTTTAATAAGTATAATTTTGTCAAGTTTGATACAAGTCATGTGAGCATACGGATACAGAAAATAGAAACATAACTCTCTTTCCCAGAACAAATAGAAGATATGTAGTAGTTCTTCTTTTATTCAGACTTTCTTAATATGGTGCAAGTTTATATTTAATTTATTGATCATTAACCATAAAAACATTATTAATAAAATGTTAAAGAGTATTCATTGTCTCTCCAGTAGCAGTGATGATCTTGTAGGTCTCCATCATTACATCTATGTAGAGGTACTTTTGTTAAGGATTCACCAAAGCTCACTTTTCCTGAGCAGGCTTTTTCCTGATGTATATTATCATAAGTTATTTCATTCTAAACTTCACTATACTTGTGTACAATAGAACACATTATAAAGACCACAGTATAAATTAATATTTGTTCATGTTTCCTACATTCATTATTAATAACCAATGAATCATAAACTTGTATCACATTCATAAAGTCTAGTCAGAGCAGGGGATTTTTAATAATTAAACTAATTACTGATTTAGTTTTCCAAACTCATTGAAAATAAAGTCAAATAAATCACACTACAAAAAAATCACTATGATTACAGGCCCTCTGGAAATTGTTGTGTTTATGATGGTTCACTTTACAAAATCAGTATGACTACAACTAAATGAATGCTTTCACTGTGATAAAGCTGAGTTCTTCTAGGTCTTTTTAAATATGTGATGAACCACTTATGGAAAACTGATGCTATAATTGAAGCATGTAATAAAGTTTCTCACGATCAAAGGTATCTCGTAGGGTACAAACACCCACAATCAAGGGGGAAACTATGAATGTAAACGAAGGGATAGAATGTAAATATGAAACTTTATTTTACAATTATGACAAATTGCAACCTTAATTTACACCGACAAATAGATCATCATTGTAATAGTTATGGTAAAGCTTACACATATCCTAATTATCTTTGCAGGAATGAAAGAACACATATTTATGGGAAACCCTATGAAAGTAACCAGTGTGGTAAAGCCTTCACACATCACACTGATCTTCAAAGGCATAAAAGGAATCACAGTGGAGAGAAAACATGCGAATATCATCAATGTGGTAAAGGCTTTTCACGACACAGTGAACTCCACATACATAGAAACACAGATAGTGGAGAGAAACCCAATGAATGTAATGCCGGTGAGAAAGTCTTTTCACAACATGAAAATCTCCACATGCGTAGAAGAACACACACTGGAGAGAAACCATACAAATGTAATCAATGTGATAAAGCCTTTGTAAATTGCAGTAATCTTCGAGGGCATGAAAGATTTCATACTGGAGAAAAACCCTTTGAATGTAACAATTGTGGTAAAGCTTTTTCACAACTCAGTCATCTCCAGAATCATAAAAGAACACATACAGGAGAAAAACCCTATGAATGTCTTCAGTGTAGTAAAGCCTTTTCACTCCAAAGTAGTTTCCAGAAGCATAAAAGAATACATACTGGAGACAAATGCTACAAATGTAATCAGTGTGGGAAAACCTTTTCCCAACACGGAAATCTCCAGAAGCATAAAAGAACACATACTGGAGAAAAACCCTATGAATGTCATCAATGTGGTAGAGCCTTTTCCCAACACGGAAATCTGCAAGTGCATAAAAGAACTCATACTGGAGAAAAACCCTATGAATGTAATCAATGTGGTAAAGCCTTTTCAAACCGCAGTACTCTCCAAACGCATAAAAGAACACATACTGGAGAGAAACCATACAAATGTCTTCATTGTGGGAAAGCTTTTTCACATCCCAGTAGTCTCCAGGTGCATAAAAAAACACATACAGGAGAGAAACAGTATGACTGTAATCAGTGTGGGAAAGCCTTTTCCCAACACAGAAATCTCCAAAGGCATAAAAGAACACATACTGGAGAGAAACCCTATGACTGTTTTCAATGTGGTAAAGCCTTTTCAAACCACAGTGCTCTCCAGGTGCATAAAAGAACACATACTGGAGAGAAACCCTACAAATGTAATCAATGTGGGAAAGCCTTTTCACAACATGGAAATCTCCAGGTGCATAAAAGAACACATACTGGAGAGAAACCCAATTAATTAAATCATTGTTAGAAAGCCTTTTCACATCTCAGTAGTCTCCACAATCATGAAAGAACACATACTAGAGAAAAACCGTATGAATATAATCAATGTGGTAAAGCCTTTGCACATTGCTGTGATCTCCAAAAGCATGAAAAATTTCATACTGGAGTGAAACCCTAGGAGTATAAACAGTAAAGCCTTTGCATGTCACATTATTTCAAAGCCATGAAAAAAATCATACTGGAGAGAAAACCTTATGACTATTTTTAGTATGATGAAATCTTTGGACATTTCTATAAGCTTCACTTTCATGAATGAATCATACTGAAGAGAAACTATGAATTTGTGTAACTCAAAGCTTTGTGTTTTCAAGTATCCTAGAGATGTAATGAAGTGGTCTAATCAGAAATCAACTGCATCTCACTACATAGCTTGATTTGATATGAGCATTTATATATGATTGGATATTCTATGATTCAGTACATTCCTCCTAATTATCTATTTATGATTTCATCTTAAAGTACTGCATTCTACAGGAAATATGTAATATAAAGATTCTAGATAATGTAGCAGCAAGGATATTTACTTTAAAAGAAACACTTCTGGTGTGTGCATGTAACATGGTTATGGGGTTTTAGGCCAGGATAGGTATATACAGAGTGGGAGACTACTTTGTCCCATCTCCTTTGGTCGTCTCCATATGATGACTGAAGTCTGCTCTCCAGCTTTGGACACCCAAAAACTTTCCTACAGAACTATTTCCCTGATTTGCAAATAAGAGTGGTTGAGATATTATATTGATAAAATATTGTCTTTGCACATTGTAAACATATTGCCTTGTAATACTAGAGGAAGTCAAGGCAATTTGATTGACAAATTTTGTTTGCAAATGAAAGTGAGCTGATCCATGTGTTTAACCCATAAACGTGTCATGAATAGCATTTAAGTGTGAAAGTTTGATCCTAAGTTCATCTTTAACTCAGCCCTGATGACCCAGAAGAAATAGAAGATAGAGGGCATTTGAAAGTAACTTAGGCTTTGTGCTTAAAGAAGATTCTGAGCCAAACACTCCACAAAAATATGGAAGCATCCAAAAATGATCAGGACAGAAACTGACAATACAAGTGTTTAAAAAGTGCCTGAGCATGTGACCAAAGCCACCAGACTGAGTTTTTCTCCCACGTGCTAAATAGACATCAATGGGAGCCCACAAGGACACTTGTCAGGTGTACCCCTTCTTGAGATTATGCCTAATGTAAAGAGAGCAAAGGAACTTGAAGGCATGAAGACTAATTTTTCTGAAATGGATTTTATTCTGCTTCCCTGATGCATGCAAACATTCAGTTAGTAGCCCTGAGTGTTGAAGACTCCAAATGTGTTTGTTTGTTGTTAGGGAAACCAGACGTTCAAACAGATGTCAATCTAAGGCTGGACAAATCAAGCTTTTATAGAGACCTGTGCAGCATGGAGTAGCTATAAGGGAAGGATATTTGGATGTTAAAGGAAGGATTAAACTTCCAAAAAGCAATTAATTCTTGGGCTGTACCTGAGGACAAGCTGCCTCATGCTGTATTCTCTGTATCTACTCAGCTGTGGTGGGTCATCTCTCTCGCTATTCCACTCTTTCCTTATCTTCACAGATACATGTATGTGTCCTTCAGAATACCAGGCCTCTACTTGGTGGTCTAAAATTGGACTTTAAATTTCCTCAGTCTCCCACTCTGTTGTCCCTGTAACGCCTCTGGCTGGCAGGAATATAGATATTCTGAATAAATTTCCTATATCTCTCTTAGGTGAGCATCTAATAAAACAGTGGACTCCATGAAATTGTAATCTCCTCTGGAATGTCATTGTTGAAAAGTCCTATTCCCCTAGATAAGATATTTTATGCTGAATATCATTATGTCATTCTTTGAATACCTTGCAGGAGAGACATAAGCTGAGCATGGAGGAGGAATTTACAGATGGGAAGTTTTTAATATGTGGCTTGGTGAGATTACTGAGTTGTTTATCTCTTGCCTGCTGTCTAAACCTATTAAACCTAAAGGATGAATTAGGTACCATATGTTATACTTCACACCTGAGAGAAGCTGCTGAGGTGCTTTTTTAACAGAAGGGGATCTGGCTTCCAGGTTCTCCCAGCATCCCTCAGTCCCTATTTTCTAAAAGGCATGATTGCCATACTCAACCTCTACTGTTAACTTTCCAGTCCTGTAGAATGGGCTTCCCATCTCCCAGAGGCTCTTCCCCATATAGCTAGATATTTTGTTTTCTTCTATATGCTTTTCTGTGCTATAGAGGGCATGGGAGTTAAATAGCACTGGATGTTGTTATAGAAGACAGGTTCCATTTCATGAATCACAAGCTAGCTAAGTATAACCTGTAGATGCATCCCCAAAGGATCTGATGTCCTCCTTGGCCCTTGCAAATATTACACACGGACACATGAATGTAAAACATCCAAATAAATGAAAGACATACAAAACTTTAAGAAGTGGCTTTTTTTGGGCTGAGAAGATGGCTCCATGTTTAGGAAAACTCACTCAGGACTTCACAAAAGATAATGCTGAATCCTATCTTACATGGACACAGCCTCCACGTTCTTCTGACTGAGAGATTCACACACCGACTGGGGCCACTTAGATACCTGTAACACATACATCACCCTAGGGGCTCAACAAAGTCCCAGGCCCTTTTGCTGCTTGTTCTCCTTCTGTCTCTCACAGACATACATACACATTCACACATGCACATATCTCCATGAACTCCACGAGCACAGTGTCCTCACCTGGCCCCGTAACTCAGAAAATAGAAGACTGTGTGGTGACACCTCTTTCACCAGTTTGTCCCTCTAACCGTATTCTTTTTGAAATGGGGCCACACATAGACCCCAGAGGGTGACACACCCCATCCAATGATTCCATTATCTCTTTAAATTTCCTCAGTCAGTTCCATTAGCTGAGCACCAAGCCTTCAATTACATAAGCATATTGGGCCATCATCATTAAAATCATCATGTAACCTCTAGCTAAATTTTCACAGTTTATTTTCCACTGAATCCTCCTTACCTTGACCTCCACGGCTTGTATTTCTCTTGCCACTATCTTCTCTCAGTACTTCCTGGAATAAAACATTAAGCTCCAAGTTAAGCATTAAGTGGCTTTTGATATCTAGATTTCTTATATATTGTGTATTGGTAAAACCGATAATATTCGGGTTTTCTAACAATGACAAGCATATTTTGAGGGTACAAATTTTGTTCTTCCTTTCCACTCTGTTGCTGTCATTAACACCAATAACCAAAAATGACTCAGGTGATAAGTTGGCTTCTTTGGCTGATGCTAGCAGGCCCCAAACATTGAGGGAGCTCAAAAAAGAAACTCAGGCTACCAAATGAAGGCATGGGTTATGGTGGAACACTGTTTGTTGCTATATTCTTGGACAAGGTCACTGTCTACTTCTATGTAAGTTTTCCTAACCAGCCCAGGCCACATTTTGACGTAAATTTCCACCATCAGTGCCTGGGGTTTCCCACTGAATTCACAACCACTGTATTCACCCAAAAACAAAAACCACAAGTGATTGTCATCTGGGGAACCACCAGTTGGTACTCCCTCAGATCATGCTAAGCTATGCAACATTGACAGCTAAAGCCAACGAGCACACACAGACAAGGTATAAGAATTTTTAACAATTTAAAACCAATGTATTAGCCATCTCAATCATCTTAGTAAGAAAACCACAAGCTAACACAGCAACAATTGAAAAACACAGATATGCCAAGAAATGGGTTACTGACTTTCCAGGAACTGAGATCTTTTTTTTTTCCAGATAGAGAAGCATCCATCTCTCGAGTTTTCTCCAGAAATGGGGCAGATCAGAATAGCCTGCTATGCTACTCCAGTTAATCTATGGTTTCTACAGATGCAGCTACACAAATGCTTGTAAGAAATATATGCTGTCTATGACATAGACTGTGTAGCCTGATTTTCACTGCTTCATCTTTACCAGGCTGCTTTGCCTGGCCTGAGGATGCAGAGGAGTTCAGTCTTGATATGAATTGATGTGTCAGTGCTGGAAAGAGGCTCCCTTTTTTGAGGAAAAGGGGAAGGACAAATAGGGTGAGAAGGAGCCACAGGGAGGAGAAGAGGGAGAGGACTGTGATTGGGATGTAAAATGAATATAGAAATTAAAATTAAATATAAAAAGAAATATCAACCATAAGTCTTTTCTCTCAAAGAGTGTAAAACTTGTATTTAACATATGGAATTCAAATCTCAACATGTCCTCCACACAGCATAATCTTCTTCCTTCCCAGGAACATGTCTAAATTCTAGCTGTTTGATGACCAGGATCAATGACCTTTCTTTCCCTGGAGCAGTGTCTTCCTTCCCCTTCCTCCTTCTTTCCATATGCACAAGTTCCTTTCATACTCACATTGTGAAGGAGATTGTGAGCTCTGACCACAAATTTTGGAGAAAAAAACGCAGTCACCACCACATTCCTTAGGACAAAACCAACTGTGGTTGCTATTGAGAAACTGTTCTTCTCCCAACTAGGTAAGTTCCCTTTTAACAAGCACCTCCTGATGAAGAGAAAAGGTAGTCTTGTCTGGGCAATTGTTTGTAGCAATTAATATTTTAGTCTCAGAAGGTAAGACCATTAAGGAACCACCTGAATCATCCTCTGAAGATAAATGCCTCCCACCAGCTTCTGTAATGGCCTTGTACCTTGAGAATTCTCCAGCTGAGTAAAAGAACCCCTGGGGTGCAGGTCTCTAGACATTACAGTGACTGTGGTCCAAGGAAATTAGCAGGGATAGAAGAACCATCTGTGCATACACCAAAATTAAGAAATGCTGTGAAGAACCAAAAAGTACTGCTTTGGTAATTGGGTCATCTCAGGATTGAGACCTGTGTTTGATATGATATTTGGGTGCAAGAAATCTCATAAAAAGATATTGAGCAAAATGTAAACCAACATTTGTGAGCCACCAAGGTAGAGACAGCTCTAGAGAAAAAGAAAGTAGAAACAAACTGAAGAGAGAAATCATTTCCTGTTAGCACAGGGGAGCCAACTCCTCCTGCTCTGTGACAGGCTTCCTTCATCTCACCTGCCCCACCCTGACTAGGGAGAGATTGAACACTGCAAGGCTCCCAATTTAGGTATCAATCCAGGCTTCATACTTTGGTTCAAGTCTCTATCCTCTGTGTGTGTGTCATTATCTGTAATTTCCCTCCCTACCAGTCCCCACAGAAAAAGATGGGAACATTTAGATCAGCTCTGCAGTTAATGGCAGTCTCTTGGGGTGGTTAACTTTGACTGCCTTCAGTGCCATAAGACAATGCTTTCCTGAGTAAAAGTGACACACACACAGGAACTGCCAATATTTTACTTATGATACACTATTTCAGAAAACGTGTTTCCCAAAGTATTAAATCCCAGCTCATATTGTTATACCCAGTTCGTGAGCCCCCAGAAGATCTCCAGGAATCGACTCCGTTGCAAAACACATGAGGGTCCTTTTATTGAAAATTACAAGCTGCAGCTCAGGCCTACACAGCCCCATCACCAAAGTGGTGGGAGCTGAGCGCGCCCCCCCAGGTTAGTTGGGTGATTTATAGATTCTGGTCCTTCCCAACATGCCCAAGGCAGGGGCAATTCCTGCCTGGCAAGCATCTATTGGTCAAAATGTTACATTTTTAATTGATTGGCTATAGGAAGGTCCCCAGACTATAATGACCTGGTGTCCCTCCCTAGGGGGATGGGCCAGTTTCCTAGCAAGTGTTATCTCTAGTAGGTGGGGAAAGAATGCAGTAAGGCGGTCCTTCCCCTCAGGGCATCAACAGACTTCTCCACCCACATAGTTCAGCCCTTAATAATAGCTGCTAATTTTTAATCTTTTTGGTCCCTCAATGTAAATTTCCCAGATCCATCTGAACTCAGCCCTGTCACAGTCAACCACAATACAGTGGGGTCAGGCAACCTCTTGTGTCTGGGGACTGAGGAGGTACAATCCCTGGATGACAAGGCTTTGCTTCCACAGTTGCAGTTCCTGTGCTAACATATATGGACTCCACAGTTTCTGATTGAGACAACAGAATTCTTTCCTTTGTTCCTTTGTTCCCCAGCCATGGAGATCTTCTCCTCCTGTATCCAGGCCAAACTAATATGGTTTTATAAAGAAAATGGAGTCTGACTGGAATCACCTAAATCATGTATCCCATAGGGCCATGTGAGTAATGAGTGTTAAGCTCACCATCCATTGAAGGTGAGCTAATTCTTCTCATGGTTTTGTTGCTATGAAAACATGTGGTGATCTTGGAAGCACATAGAAAGGAAAAAGATTGAAGAGGAGCTTACTGCATTTGCAGAGGTTTAGTCCATGATTACCATGGAGGGAAACATGGCAGCAAGCAGGCAGACATGTGGCTGGGGAAGGAGCTGACACTTCTAAATATTGATCAGTCAGCTGCAGAATCACCCTAGGCCTGTTTGTGCATATGAGAAGTCAAATCCCACCTTCCCAGTGACACACTTCCTCCCACAAGGCCATACCCTCTCCAACAAGGCCACACTACTCAACTTGTCACTCCCAACATGTCAAGCATTCAGACACAGGAGCCCTGAGAGCTATTCTTATTCAAACCACCACACTGACCTTGAGCACAATGGAATCCTGTGTTTTGATCCTATTTTGCCTGGTAGCCTTACCACCATGGAAGCAACCATGAATTAGCCAAGTTTTTACTAATTATTTGATAAAAAGGTAAATGCCATGTGACTTACTCCTTTTTTGGCATAAAGGAATACGGAGGCATTCATTAACTTCATGCTCTCACTGAGCTTTCAGGGTACTATGCCAATTTTACTAACAGAGGACACCAGACTTGCATGATGTATGATATGTTTCATTTTGATTTATTTTTGACACATGCTGTATATAATATATGAATTGAGTTCCAGAGACGATTGTAGAATTTTCATCATCATGTGCCTCCAACACTAGTCAGGAAGGAAATCTGGCACTCTACAGTAGTTAGGCTTGGGAGGCTCCATGGGCCCTTTGTTTTCACAATATACTAACAATACTTCTATCACTAGCCATTTGACTCCATATCGAATCATTTTTCTGCCATCCTGCTAAGAGTGAGTCAGCAGCAGGAATGCATGATATGTTTACTCTTGATGAAACATTTCATAAATGTCTTTGATAATAAAAAGGAGTGTGTTTCCAATAGAGTCTCAGGTATCATTATAATTGTGTATTAGCTATGACAAAATTGAACCTATAACAGAATATAAAATTAACGTGTAGCTTATGATAGGAAACACAACAACTTTGAGTGACTCTAAATGGTACCTGGAAGAACTTTTATCAAGGCAAAACTACATTTGCAACCAGGAAACATGGATCATGTCTGTAAGCTCAGCCTCTTGGGAACCAGATTCTAGTACAGCCCCTGTGGAGCAAATGTGAGTTCTAGACTGTGTGCTGCAAACAGAATTGCTTCCATCTGTATATTTCAGAATACCTATGTTAAGGTCATTGGTTAGTCTATTGGTGAAGCCTTGCTTTTCTTCCTTTGTAGCATTCAGTAGTTTCTTAGCCCTGTACATTTAGTGTTTTCATAATTATGTGCAGTGGGGGATTTAATTTCAGATCCTATCAATTATGTGTTCTGTTTTCCTGTTGTTCTTTAATACATATCTCTTTTTCAGTTGGGGAAATTGTTTTCCAACAAATCATAGTATTGTTTTTACTATTTCCAATAGTGTCAGAAGGAACTGAGACTAAGATACTACTAGAAAAAAATAAAACCATCCACTAATCCCACAGTTCATGAGGTCTAAAACACAAATGTATGAGTACTAGAAAAGAAATGAGCTTTTTCAGTGTTATTTCTTTACACAGCCATTACAAGTGTTAGATTATTCCCCTTCCGTGTTGTAATGTGTATATTTTCAGCTATTATGCATTTGGTATTTGAGGTAATGTATATTGCTCAGTTTTAGCAAAAATTGCATTATTTAAAAGTTGTAAACAGTTTCTTTAAGGAATTTACTTCAAATTATATAAGGAAAAAGCCCTTACATGTAAAGAATACGTTGCTTTCCTCTTTTCATTTAACATATTTTTGTAAAACACATTTCTTGTTTTGAACTCTTTTTAAATGTTAAATTGCGCCATGTATACAAACTTTGTTACAGTAAATTTTGCACTGCGAAAGACTCTACAGAATTTGAGACTTTTACTTTTATAGTACAGGAGAGAATAGGACAGCAACTTTGTGTACAGTATGCATTATTTATCTATTTGAAAAAAATAAAATTATCCCAGCCCAAAATTGTATCCTTCCATTCTTACTTAAAAGGGGGGAAACATCAAAGTCACAATCAGATGAAACCCAAACCAAAATGCAAAAATGTTATATACCTTAGTGTCTAATATCTGAAACTCATAATCATCTGTTCTCTGAAGGGCCTAGGCAGTTCTCTGTTTCTAGTTTGGCTGTGCACACTTCACACTGCTTATCTGTAAGCTCAGTCAACTCCAAAAACCAAACAAACAAACAAATATTTAGTATTGTTCTTGGTGTTCATCTCATGGCTTCCCTAGAATGCTGGTTTCTGTACTTCTACGAGTCTTATGGATGCCTCCTTTTCGCCTGTTTTCAAGTACTCTGGCTGAATCACACAAGCCTCAGCACTTCTCAAAGAGCCTTTCATTACTTTCATTACAATCAACAACACCTGGTGGACTCTGTTACATCATCAAATTTATTTGCCTGCACAGGTTGTACAGACTTGGAGCTCTCTTGATTACAGCTAATTGTGTGCTGGTGTTATACCTTATCTTGAGACCCTCCCCAAGAGACCACCAATAACACAAGTCTGATGCAAACACACAAGTGTTCCTGGTGGGAGAACTTGGGTCACTTAAAGGACAGGGCCATTCAAAATGGAATCTGAAAAACAAGAAAGACGTAGTTCAGCTCTTTTTCTCTCATTTGCCCCTCTGCTAGAAACTTCTCATGAACAATCATGGGATCCTTCATGCAATTAGTGGTAGTAGGATCTCATAACCATTAACTGTATTGTTCCCAATCTCTGCTTCCTATACTGTAGAAGCTTCTTTACGGTGCAAGGACCAAAGGCAAAAAGTACTACAAGAATAAAAAGAGGATCCAGGAGAGTAGATATCAGAGTCGTCAGCCAGGGGGGTGCATCAAACCAAGACTCAAACCATCCTTTAGATTCCTCTCTTTCTCTTTACCTTTGTTCTAGACTTTCTCTGACCTTAGTTAAAGTTTCTCTGATAACTCCAGAGTGGTTGACATAAAAATAACATTCTTCTTCTAAGGTCACACATAAGCCTCCTTGTTGTAAAAATAGAAGGCCTAACACTCTTCTATTTTTAGAACCCCTTCAGCCAAAGAGTCAACACTTCTTTCATGTTGGGAGATTGAATTTTCTAGGCATTGAATATCTTGGTCTATATCAGCCTTTAAAGCATTACAATTTTTACTCTGAACCGCTAAAACTGCAACTCCTGTTCTTGCCCCAGCCAAGCCTGCACTTAAGATCAGAGCCAGAGTAAATGACATAGGTTCTCATTTGAACCGAGTCAGTTCAGTGTTCCTGGCATTCCCAAAAGGACATTAGTTATTTTATCTTCTGAATGATGTGTAATCTATGGAACCAGTTGAACTAGAATACACAAACCTTGGGCATTGTTCAGAATGCTGCTATAAAGGTGAGGAGTGAGCCCAGTGTCACAAGCCCACCATCCCTGGCTGGGTGGACTGAAGTATGTGTTGGTCTGATAGGATGGAACACTCAGAGTAATGTTACATGGATGCCATGTGGATGATGGTACCTGTCCCAAAAAATCTCCTTGTCCTGACACTGATTGAAGAGTCCATTATGTCCCAGCACACTTCCATCAACACTTCTGGAGTCATCTTCACTGGTATAATTATCAATCAAACCATTCCCTTCATATTTAGGGGGTGTGAACTGTAGCATAGTCAACAGAATCCAGTCTGATATGATCTTGATTCTTTTAAAACCTGATTGTTACTGATCATTATGTCCCAAAGAGGGTCAGAGTTTCCCAGCTGAAATTTGGGTAGAGGTTTCGTGAGACCATCCAAGGTAGTGGTAGGGGCCACAACTTATGCTAGTTCTGTTAACTAAATCCCAAGCAGTTGGGTATTGTGAAGTAGGAAACCGCTTCTTTAATCTTGATTTTGTTTTTATTCATATTTATTTTTTATTTTGCTTTTATAAGGAAGGGTTTCTCTGGGTATGCATGTCTTCAAACTCCCTCTGTATACTTAGTGGGCCTTTCAGTCACAGAGATCTGCCTGCCTCTGTCTCTGGATTGCTGGAGTTAAAGGCATGCACCACCACTGCCTGGGGATTAATCTGGATTATTTGAGGTGAAAAGATATCTCTTTCATCTAAACCACATTTCTGATAGCAATGTACACATATAAAGTTCATTGAAGATGATATTGCTCTTTCTTGTTTTCTGCTTGCTCAAACTCTGGCTGTCAAGGTCATATTTGTTGGAACTGGGAGTAGAGCCTTCTTCTTTGGAATTCTGTGATCTACTGAAGACCAGCAGAGACATCCAGCTACATGATCTGAGTGGCTAATGGATTCTTCAAATTTCCATTTGCACACAGGGGTTTTTGGATTAGGTGGACCACACACTCTGTTTAATTATTATATATCCACTTTCTACATCCATAGAGAGATTCAGTCTATCTGTTCTGTTCACCTACACATCCTTTGCTGATGGCACTGTGTTTTCCCAGTTTCTTGATTTTTTGTTTGTTTTCACAATCTCACATAGTAAGACATGCTTGATCCAAATTGTGTATCATCTATTTCCTCCTTTTCTCCCAGGGTTGTCTGATACCTACCAGGTGAAAAGTAGCTGCAGGTTAGCGGACCTCAGTGTGAAGTCAGAGAACAATCTCATTTTGCTTCCTAAAATCTATCTAAATTGTTAGTATTTTGGGTAGCCTTCCTCATGTGGATAGACTGTTTACTCTACTGCAAGTTGAGTAATGGATTGTTCAAGCTATCCACCTTGATTTCAGGAGGAGGAGAAGGGGAAGTGATTCCTGAGTGCTGGAAGACAGCAGGGTAGGCTATTAGAAAACAGGCACAAATCTACTAACAAATCTCTGCAGATCTGGAAAAGGTGTGGCCCTGATTCTGCACATATAAACCCAAAGTTCAAGTCAGGGATGGAAGGTCTCTACCTGAAGCATAGGCTTCTCCAGACTCAGCTTCCTCCCTAAGCCAGGTCCTCATTGCTCTAGTAATTAGCAAACATGCAATCATTCCTCCTGGGGCAAGAAGCACTGTTCTGTGTCACTTCTATATGCTGTAATCCTATGGGAGGTGCTCATGTCGCTCAAGACTCATTGGCCAATCAGGACTTCCAGAGGAATCCAGAAATCAGAGGAAGGGGAGGGTTCTTCCTGGTGCCATGTTGAAGGTTCAATTCCATAGCTGAGGTGCGTGGAATGTTGGACGTTCTGTGGTCTGAGCTCAGCTGCTGGGTCCTGTGAGGGGATTTCAGGCGACTTCAAAGTGGCGACATGGTGAGTGCGTGGCCGCTGCCGCCAGCATGGTGGTAGAGTAGGAGGCTGAGCAGCAGGAGCTGGTGTGGTTGGTCCTTCCTGAGCTGGATGGAAACCGGCAGCCATCAGCTGCATGTGAGGTCCTTTGTCCTGCCCTTAGGAATGCTGAGCTGACTGAGTCCCACGTGTTAAAATGGGATGGACTGTGCGCAGACTGGATGTGGGGACCTGGGCACTGTTAAGACTCAAATCCTGGGACAAATGGCTGAGGTGCCTATTTAACAGTTCAGAGCAGAATTAGGTACCAGGTTTGCCCAGCATCGCTGAGTCCCTCCCAGTTTACAGGCTGCGGCTGGCATACACTGCCCTCTAGCCCAGGGCTCGGGCTCTTAACCCTGCTGCCCTTCTTTCTTTTATCTATCCAATTTGGTTACCTAATCTGTTTCATCTATTATTTACTGTCATAGTCTCGTGGTTTGGCGTGCCCCTCTCCTCTCCTCCCTCTCCTCACATGGCTCACAGGTGCCTTTCTCTCTATAATAAACTTTCTCCCCACCATAAAAAGGAAGAGTCATGTCACTTAATATTAATTTTTCATTCTCCTCCCATTTGCCACTCCTTTCTTTCAAATTCATAGCTCTTTAGGCTTCAGTTGTTGTTGCTGTTTGCATTTGACTGAGGGTTGCTGCAAAAATTCTCAGCTGTTACGTAGAGATGGCTGCATTGGACAGTGAGAGGGTAATGAAATGTATACATGCAGGACCCTGTGACCTGTAAAATAAACATGTACCTGAGAGAGTGGAAAATTTTACTAAACTACTAATTTACCAGGCTAAGGCTCTGTCTGCCCCTAGAATAGAAGGGCAGAGCTGAGCTGAGATGGTCTGTGCTCAGTCACCTGATCTCTCATCATCCAGTAGAGGATCTGTCAGAGTCCTGAGGCCCAAATGCCTGGTCTAAGCAAATGATGATGGACTCTGGGGAAGCTCTACAACCAGGAAGGAGGACCAGTACAAAGAACCTTGCAGAGTCTTTCCAAAATTCTTCTCTGGTTCCTCTGTAGTGATGAATATGCAGGACCACAAGCTATGCCATAGAGATCATGGTGGTCATTATTGCCAGTTACTGGAAAAGCTGGTCTGCTGAGCTAGGGGAGACCCATGTGTTAGAAGTGGGATGGACTGTGATCCAGTATGTATGTGGTGACCTGGGCAGAGGCCCTTGCCCTGGAGCCTTTCTGAGTGTGGATTCCCTGGAGAGGAGGAGAATCTGCAGCTCTGTCCTGTAAAAGGGACTTTCCTTCTTCTCTTATAGTTGTCCTTGAGGTTTAGTACAGTCTTCTGTGTGTCTTTTGAGGTCTTTGTATATCACTCAGGAAGACCTTTACTTGTTGCATCCATTTGCCTGTAGAATTCATGATTTCCTTGTGTTTAACCACTGGGTAGTATTCTATTGTGTAAATATCAGTTTCTTTACCCATTCTTCAGTTGAGAGGCATATAGATTGTTTCCAGTTTCTGGTTAGTAGAAATGATGCTGCTATGAGCATGGTTGAGGGAATGTCCTTGCTGGATGGTGGAGCAACTTTCAGGTGTGTGCCCAGGAGTGGTATAGCTGGATCTTTAAGTGTGTCTTTTCCCAGTTTTCTGAGAAATTGCCAGATTGATTTCCAAAGTGGTTATGTAAATTTTCTACCCCTCCAGAAATGAAGGTGTGTTCCCCTTTCTGCACATCCTTGACAGCATGTGTTGCTACTTGAGGTTCTGGCCATAGTCATTCTGACAAGTGTAAGATGGAGACTCACAGACAGTTTTGATTTGCATTTCCCTGATGAGTAAGGATGTTGAGTATTTTTTAAAGTGTTTATGCATTGTTTAGAATTCTCTATCCCTGTGTCCTATTACTAATTGGATTATTTGATCTGTTGGTGCTAAATTTCTTGATTTCTTTAACATAATTCTGGATATTAGCCCTTTTTCAGATGTAGGGTGGTGAAGACCTTTTCTCAATCTGTAGAGAGCCATATTCTCGTCTTGATAGTGTCCATTGCTTTACAAAGCTTTTGAAATTCAAGATTTTCCATTTATTTATCGTAGATCTTATCGCCTGCACAGCAGGTGTTCTGTTCAGGAATTTGTCTCTTGCACCAGTGAGTTCAAATGTGTTACCCACTTTCTCCTCTTGCACATTTCAGGAATCTGGCTTTATGTTTAAGTTTTTGTACCACTTGAACTTGAGTTTTATGCAGGGTGAGAAATGTGGATCTGTTTGCTTTTTTCTAGATATGGACATGTATTTGAGGAGCACTATTTGTTGAAGATGCTGTCTTTTTCCATTGTATGGTTTGGGCTCCTTTGTCAGAAAGCAATTGTGCATAGGTGTGTGGATTTATTTCTGGGTCTTTGATTTGTTTCCATTGATAACCCAGCTTATTTCTATGCCAGTACCATGCAGTTCTTTTTGACTATTGCTATTAGTATATCTTGAAGTCAAATATGGAGATATCTCCAGTAGTTCATCTCTGGATTCTGGAATAGTCTTATGTATGATGAAATCTGTCCAGGAGATCACAAATGGGTTCTGGATTTCAGATGTAGCCACACAGTAGTGGGTATTTTGAAATAAGGGCACAGGCACAGGTGACATGAAGGATGAGACTTGGGAAGAGATATCTTGAAGGTGCTGTTTAGTTTTGTGTTTGTTTGTTTGTTTTTAAGAAGCAAAAGTATTGCTTTGGAATGAAATGAGCAGAAAGGCCACAATATAAGCTATGGAAAGAATACAAAATGTGACTTGAGTTTGCTTTTTTTTTTTTCAACTAGGAATTATATTTCATATTGCTGAGAGCAACACTGTAGGCTTTCCTTTTTCAAATACCTACTTTATTCACTGTTCTTCAGGACCTCTACCTCCCTTCCTCCCACCACCCCTTGTTAGGAAAGAAAACAGTTAGTACAGTCAAGGAATGCATATCTCTGACTTCATAATGCTGATAAGAGTCATTGGTTTCTTTAGTGCAATACCTGTCTCAGTTGTGTGGATTCCAGAAGCCCACTGAAACAGCACACAGCAAATGGCACTATTTGTTTAAATCTCTTTGATTTGGGTTTATTGGAAGATCATCCAGTGCTCCTAACCTGAGCCATCTCTTCAGCCCTTTATTTGGATTCTTAAACCTATACCTCCCTTACAACCCTTATTCCTTCCAAAACCCCCAATTGGTAAAGGAGAGAGAATGCTAGAGGGGAAAGAAATATAGATCTCTTTAACTCCTTCTGGTGGATTAGAGTGGTCATGATCTTTGGGGCAATACCTCTTAGTCACCAGGATATCCAGCAGCCAACAAACCAGCAATGACAAACACAGTAGCAGTGTGGGTGAACAGCATCAGGAAGAGCAGCAGCTTCTTTCTTCTTCAAAGAACCACGGCCTTCTCATGGCTCTGCATATGTACCCTCTCCAGAAGACTCAGAATTAAACTATGTGCAGGTGGCAAAACCACAGGCCTGCTAGAGCATGAGACAATCAAAACTAACAGCTGTGGACAATCTGAAGCAGCCTTGTGCTCCACACCTGGAGTTAAAGAAAAACACATTCACATAACATGAGTGGGATTTTAAAGAAACAAAAATTCTTAATACAATTACTCTTTTTATAATTTGATATGTTCTCTCTATTTTAGGTAGTTTGATTAGAGTGTGTCCATCTTGTAAATTTTCTCAAAAAACCCAAACCTCTATTTTTTGGATTCTTTATCATCTCTTTATCTTTTTTTTTCTGCTCTCAGTTTGATAATTTCTTGATCTCTACTCCTTTTGTGTGCTAACATATTTTGTTCTAGACTGTTCAGGTCTGCTGTTAACCTTGATGGCATGAATCCTCTGTAATATCTTTATGTAGGCACTTTGTGCTATGAAGTTTCCTCTTTATTATTATTATTTTTTTCCAATGCAGTTTATTCCGGAACCTTGAACAATCTTCTGACCCTGGGGAAAGCCAGCCCACAGCTTAAATAGCCTCTGGGTAGCCAACCCAGGAGTGCCACGTGGGCAATGCAGATAGGTCCACATACATGGAAGCAAGCCAGATCCTCAGCCTTAGCCAAATGTGGAGTTGTTCCTGACAGAGAGCACTCACCATCGGGAAGGTGGAAGGCAGAAACCAGCTCCATCTTTAAGGCACAGCATTACGCAGCTCTCTACAGTTCCCCCTTTTTGTTTTAGATGCATCAGGCAAGAGTAGAGGTCTGATCTCTGATATTAGAAATAAATTGGGACTTTGTACTGATGTTCATTTAGGTGTCATCCACCCAAAGAGCATCAGACCCGTCCGATACCTTTTTCTCAGAGGCAGGACCTGGGGCATCAACCCGCATGCAATCAGACTTGCTCTTCTATGAGTCCAAAGCAGCTGACCCTGAGTGCAGTGCTTAGCCTCGCATCCTGAGCATAACATTTTAGCTTTTTATGGTAGCCTACCATGTTTGGGGAGACTGTCCTGCTTCAATGGCTGTAAAGGCCTGAATGATCATGGCTGCATTATGCTGTTGTGAGACTCTGATCTTGCATATACACCACAGGCAAACCAAGGTGATCAACACCAGAAGGCCTGCTAATGCTCCCATGCTCACCCATTCCTTCAGATGATTCATGGCTGCAGCAATCCATGGTGATAATCCTGTGGCTAGTCCTGCATCCACTCTGGTAGAATTTACTGTGATAATGGCCACTCTCAACTGCTCCATCATAGTATCAAATTCTCCAGTCCAATTACCTAAAATATAGCTAGACAATTGTTTAGACAGATTTGCAGCACGGGAAAAATTCTCATGTTGTATGCTAGTGACACAAAGTCCAGCATACTTTCATTGACAGCCTGGTTGAGCGATTTGCCATAGGGTATCAATTTGCTCCTGCATGAGGTCAATCCTCTGATTGAACACCATCAAGCCTACTTTTAGTTGAGCATTAATTCCTTTTTGTACATCTAAGGCATGAGCTACATTGGCTAAAAGATTATTCAGGGTCTGAGCAGTCTGCACAGTATGACTCATGGCTAATTCCACGGTGGTAGCTCCAACAGCCACCAATGAGATGGTAGTAATAATGGTGGCTGTAGTTCCAAGATCCCTTTTCTGTCTGAAGAGAGTCATAGCGTGAGGGGCATCAATGGGCACAGGCACCCAGCAAGGCATGTGAGTAACCAGGGCATACCTAAATTCACTAGCATTCGTGCATTGGGCAAAAAAGCAAGTATCATCACCACAATTACTTGGCTCTATCTGGCTAATAATGAATAAAAATGGGGAATATAAACAAACAGGTGTGGGCTTATAAGAAATATTATGAGAAGCCTTAACCCCCTCGTTGGAACATCCTGCATCAGTTCTAGAGCTAGCAGTTTTGGTGTCCGAGGTCTGAGTAGGTTCAGGAGACCATTGCCCCCAGGGGCGAGATGTGCTCCATGTAAATTGACTAATTCCATGTTTTCCTCCACTTTTGAAGGTCATTTAAGGTTCTTAAATTATTTTTCCCTTTTTTTAAATTTTTCCTCAATTACACTTTATTCATTCTGCATCCCCCTATAAGCCCCTCCCTCCTCCCTTCCCAATCCCACCCTCCCTCCTCCCTCTGCATGAATGACACTCCCCAAGTCCCCTGATAGGGGAGGTTCTCCTCTCCTTTCTGATCTTAGTCCATCAGTTCACATCAAAAGTGGCTGCGTTGTCCTCTACTATGGCCTGGTAAGGCTCCTCCCCCCTCAGGAGGAGGTGATCAAAGAGCAGGCCAATCAGATTATGTAAGAGGCAGTTAAAACACTAGGGTTTTTTTTATCAATTTATTAAATTGAAATCTCAGTTGTAGGTCCCTCCTGTTACATGGATGGTATGAATGTTCTCCAGTATCTTTATGTAGGCACTTAGTGCTATGAAGTTTCCTCTTAGCATCACTTTTCATTCCTCATTATTTTCCATGAGTTTTCATGTGATATGTATTTATTTTCTATGAATTTTATGCTTTTCAAATTTTTTTATTTCTGTTTGAAACCATTTTTTTTTTCACTTGGTCGAAGGTTATTCACTTTCTATGAGTTTGAAAGCTTTGTGTTTTTTCTGTTGCTATATATATCCAGCTTTAAGCCATGGTAGTTCTATAGGATACAGGATGTTATTTCAGTTTGCTCTTAGGACTTACATTGTGTCTGAGTATGTGGTCAATTATAGAGGATGTTTCATGAAATGATGAGAAGATATATTCCTTAATGTTTTGTAAAAAGTTTTGTAATTTTCAGATAGTTAGTCCCTGATGTGGTAATATAACTGAGCTCAGGTGGTGACATATTGCCTGACTATTCTTGAATCTATTCCTAAACTGGTGTCTAGGCATCTGGGTTTGGGGCAATAATAGGACTAAGTACTGATTTGATGTGTGGGAGTTTTGTTCTTGGGTTTCTGTTAGCACTCTGAAGTTTCAGAAAGTGTGTTGGATGAGTGTTGCTATTTTAATGGCCTGCTTGGCTCGTGTATTCATGGTGTTATGTTTGCTGGATGGTATGGAAGGAAAGGAGCCCCATGTGTTCAGCTAGAGTACTAGGGAAGATCCTGAGAATTGGGTTTGTGGTAACAAAGATATTGGGGAAGATCCCCAGTATACCACCTTAGTCTCCATGCAAGCATATGCTATTATACTAATCCATATCCATCCTTATGTTTTAAGATTTGCCAGAGAGTATATTCTTTGTCTCAGGATGTCATGTACTCATGACATTAATACTGCCTGAGACTTCTGAGTCATTGGATTGCAAGTGTGTAACATTCTTCCTACCTCTTGTATTTGTTTTAAGGTATTTTTTTTTTAGATTTTATTATTTTTTTAATTTTATTTTTCTCATTAGTTACATTTTGTTAATTCTGCATCCCAGCTGTATCCCTTTTCCCTTCCCAATCCCACCCTCCCTCCTCATCTCCTCCCTGCCCCTTTCCAAGTTCACTGATAGGGGAGGATATCCTCCCTTTCATATGATTCCCTTTTGAGGTAATATTAGTAGTATTTTCCCTGTATGTGTGACTATGCACCTCTTGTGTATCTGGTTCTCACAATAGTCAGCAGATGGCCTCAGAAATCCAGAATTTGGAGTAATGGGTAGTTGTGAGCCTGAATGTAAGCAATGGCAATTGAGCCCAGTTATTGGCAAGACCAACAAGAGCTTTTCATTATTGATCAACCTCAACCGTCTTATGTTGCTCATTAATGGACAACTATTCCAGGACTGATGATTTCATCCATCCATTTGTACCTGTTTGAACATGCATTCCCTTTTAGTAAGCTCTCATTAATATTAGAGTTTAAAATGGGACACTTCAGGTTTTTGAAAGAGAGATAGCGAACTGTATTGAATATATAATTCTTTGTAGGAACTTCAGAAATACCATGGAGTTCTTTGTATCTTTCTTAATTGAATGATTTTTGAACCAGATAAAGGCCTTAACTCTACCTCATCTGGATGTCATGAAATTTGTTTTGGAGTCCAGACAGGCTTTCAGCACAATAAAATACACATACATCTGTTTCCTGACTACTGGAATTAAAGTCATAAGCCAATACATCCTGCTTGTCCATAATTATTGTAGTTAGAAATTTTGCATACAATTTCTGTGATCTGCGGTCTGTACTGTTCATCAGCATCCTTCACTTGCTCAGTTTATGTCTGTTAATTGACATTTTTCTTGTAAGGCTAAATTCTATTCAAAAGGTTCCGAATGAGATAAACCTCCTCATTTAGTTTACTTCCAAAATGACCAGGTGAGTACATCAGAACTTCTCTGTCAGGAGATAAGTCAGGAAAGAACCAGAATTATATGAATATATTGTCGATGAAGTATACTTTTACATTGTTGCCACTGTTGTGCTTTCTCTTATACCCATGTTTGGCATAATTTAGAATTCTATCACCTATGATGATGTGAATGTGTACTTCACTCGGGAAGAGTGGGCTTTGCTGGATCCTTCCCAGAAGAGTCTCTACAAAGATGTGATGATAGAGACCTACAAGCACCTTACAGCCATAGGTAAGACACTGAATTTTCTTTCTCTATTTGGTTAAAGTGGACATCTGTTGTTGATTTTCTCAATGATGCTCTTATGTAATTTCAATTGGAATGAGGAGAATAAATCAATCATGTTTCTAAAGTT
>JAEOAE010000842.1:0-37022 GCA_036365155.1 Meriones psammophilus | reverse complement strand
GTTTGTTTATTGGCTGCTTTTTATTTTCTGTTTTTTTGAAATAGATTTTTTTTCTGGGTATCTGTGACTTTCTTAGACTTGCTTGTTAGACCAGCCTGACCTCAAAATCATACAGATCTGCCTGCTTCTGCCTCCACAAGTGCTGGGATTGAAAGGCATGTACCAGCACACATGGCTGCGTCCTGGAAGTTTTAAAGAAAATCAACATTGTAAAAAACAGCACTGCTTTAAAGTATACTGATGATCATTAAAATCTCATAATTCCATGTGTACTCAATGTCAGGTATATGATTTGTGTTTACAAGGCACTCCTAAGATAGAAGAAAATAAAATAATATTGTAACAAAAATACCATTTGAATCATATGGAAATTACAGCTACTGACTGGAACTGCCAATCTGTTTAGTCTCATTCTATCTACTCAGATATTGTAAGAGGTGTACACACTGAATTGGTGATCAGTATGTCCAAAACCTTCTAATAAAAAATTACATAGTAGAACCAGTGTTACTAATTTTTCGTGCAGTAACATTGTAAAGTTTAGTGAAAGGAGCAGCTTATGAGAATCAAGAATATTGTTGTGGAGAAACCTTAATACCTATATGACATGTCTATGATGAACAAAAAACAAACTGTGTTAATTCAATGTGGAATATTTATTATTTTGTAAATTAAACTGGTATATCATAGGTCAAAATGATTCTAAGACACATGAGCATAGGGTTCTTGAAAAAAGCAGTGTCCTTGTCTTTCTCCAAGAACAATTTATTTTGGTAGTAGTCCCCACTGTAGTAGGAATTTACTGGATATGATAAATGGTTACTGTTAATTGGTTTTACCTTCCTGAGAATTACATCAAGCAAAGTCATATTACTGAAAATACCTATGAAGACTAGGAATTTGGAACTTCTGCTTGTCTTGGATCATTTTGTAAATGAAGTATCATTCACACAGTACAAAAATTTGTAGATGGGATTGCTGTGGTAAAACTCTGAATTCTTACAATACTCTCCATATATAGGAAAAACCTCATATAGAAAAAAACATGCTATAAAAGCAGATCCACATAACAAATGTCTTTCCAATCACAGGATCTTCAAAAAATACCCATAATGAAGGCATACATTGAATGTAAATAAAGTGATAAAACTTTAAAATTTGATTCTTCTTTACCATTAGACCAAATTATGAAATTAATCGATATAGATAAATATATTTATTAGTGTAATGAAATCACTGTAGTAATCTTTCACATGTACCAATTTTCTTTGCAGGCACTGGCAGTCATACTGGAGAGAAACCCTTTAAATGCACTCTATAGGTAAAGCCTTCCCCTATATCACTGTTCTCATATGGCATAAAAAGAACACACACTGGAGAGAAGTCTTACAAATGTAATCAATGTGGTAAAAGTCTTTGAAAAAACAGTCATCTCATCACGGCATAAAAGAACACACACTGGGAGAGAGAAATCTTATGAATGTAGCAGTGTGGTAAAGCCTTTGCAGAAAACAGTACACTCTAAGCCATAAAGAACACACACTGGAGAGAAACCTTATGAATGTAACCAGTGTGGTAAAGCCCTTACCAAAAAACAGTAATCTCTTAAGCCATAAAAGAACACACACGGGAGAAACGTTATGAATGTAACCAGTGTGGTAAAGCCTTTGCAGAAAACAGTAATCTCTTAATACATAAAAGAACACACACTGAAGAGAACCTATGAATGTAATCAGTGTGGCAAAGCCCTTTGCACAAAACGATCTCTTAAGCCATAAAAGAATACACTGGAGAGAAACCTTATGAATGTGACGTGTGTTAAAGCTCTACACAAAAGAGTCATCTCATAAGCCATAAAAGAACACACTGGAGAGAAACATGAATGTAATCAGTGTGGCAAAAGCTCTACACAAAACAGTCATCTCATAAGCCATAAAGAACACACACTGAGAAAACCTTATGGAATGGCAGTGTGGTAAAGCCTTGCACAAAACGGTCATCTCATAAGACACAAGACTGGAGAGAAACTTATGAATGTACTGGAAAGGGTGAGCCTTGCACGAACAATACCCAGTGGCAAAGAACACATACTAGAAAGAAACCTTGTTATGCCGCAAAGCCTGTACAGTAGTCTCCGAAAACAGGAAAGCACAGTGGAAAGAAGCCTTGTGAGGTAATTAGTGTGATAAATCCTTGCATTTAAATAATCATCTCCTAAGACAACAACACATTCTGAGGAAACCATATGGGAATATAACTATGTGGCAAAGGCTTTGCACATAACATCTTATAATACATAAAAATAACACATACTGGAAGATGTCTGACTGTAACCAATGTGAAAAACTTTTTGGACTTTGGGAATAATCTCCATTCATGAAAGAAATCTAATGGACAGAAAGCCTATAATGCTTTTAACATGGGTAAAAACCATTCCACATTTTATTATAAATCTTCATCGTGTGAAAGGATTCATGCTAGAGAGAAAACTTATGAATGTTTAAAATGTTGAGGACTTGCACAAATCTAGGTCAATATCATCATAAAGTATCCTCACTGGAGAGAATTCTGTGAATACAATGGAAATGCCTTTGTGTACTTTGATCCACTGAGATCCAGCAACAGAACTGAAAAACTGGTTCAGTGGAAATGACTCCCTTTTCTGAAGGGGAAGGGAATAGGTATAATAGGAATGGAGGGGAAGTAGTACTGTGAGAGAGAAGGAGGGGACTACGATTGAATTTAAAGTAAATAAACTTTATTTTTAAAAAGAATACAAATGAATGGTGAATATCAATTACATGCAAATAGTATTATATAATAAGTTGTTTAGGGAGACTTATTGATAATCCTGATTCTCAACATTTACTGTTTTCACTGTCTCACTTTACTGAAGAAACTTTTAGTCCAGTGGATGAATATGTAGGGAATGGTGAACTAGCACCCAGTCAGAGTTCTCTTAAGGAGTATCCACAACAGTGGTAGCCTGTGAAGTTTCTGTGTACACACATACCTTTGTTCCAGCTGTTACTATTGAAAAACATCACAACCCACATTTGAATTTTGAGAGATGAGGGAGGAGGCTTTCTTTTCCTTGTATGACCCTGCTTCTGGCCTAGATGTGCAAACCATGTCAAGGGTGAGTTTTTCTCTGCCTGACTTCATCTAGAGAGTCTTTAGACAATCAACACCACCAATCAAATTTGATAGATACCTGGACACAGATCCCTGATAAAATCTCCCTCCCTTCAAATATAGGATAATTTGTCTCTGTGTTCTGTTCTTCTTATTCTTCAATAGGAATGTGCTGTTTAATGCAATCGAGCATCCTTGAATTGCCTAGTATTAAGCAATTATCTACACCTATGTTTGGGAGCATCCCGAGGCACTCCCAAGGGATATAAGCCTGTTTTCTGCTTTCTGGTGCAAGTTGAACTTAATTTCTGAGGTGGTTCGCAGTGTGTCTCATCACTGTTATGCTTGTTATAGGTCTTTCAAGCTTTATACGTCATCTTCTGGCTCATCCTTCCTTTTGGGCTGAGGTGGGGAAACAGCCTCAGGCAGCGCAAAGAACCACGTTCTCTGGAAATGCTGATAAAATGTTTCACACTTCATAGCATTTCAAATTTCACGTTGTTCTGGATATGAGATGGTAAATCAAACACTGTCTTGGGAATGGGACTCTTTAAAATGAGTTATACCTAGTGTTGATTTCACAGTAAGCTCACAGGTAAGTTTCATGGTATGAATCTTTTGAGGCACAGTGGCCTATGGAGAAGAAATAAGAGCAGACATTTTATTTCCCTGTTTTGGTAAGCTGAGTAGTGTTCCGATAATGTATGGGTTGATGTCAGAAAGTGGGCTCCTCTTTAGGTAGACTAGGGAAGGGGATAGGGAGATGGAGGGAGAGGTGGGAACAGTAGGAATTGAGAGTGGCCTTTGTAGGGATATATAATGAATAAATTTTGAAAAAATAAAATGAATTAGAAAAACAAACTTGACAGCAAAATTGAGTCCAGTCTGTCCCACCCTCCTCAAAGAAAAAGAAAATATAAAAGAAAGAAAGAAAATTAGAATCTTTGTTTTTGCCAACTTTCTTCCCCCTTGACTCATTTTTAATCATTCCTAATGGAGACCATACTGCTCTCTGAAGTTTATATTTCCATAGATGTAGGTTTTATACCTGGAGCAAATGACAGATGTTCTATTTTTAATATCAAAACAGACCTACCTGCTAATTTTCTCTTAGTAATCCCTCT
Source organism: Meriones psammophilus (assembly GCA_036365155.1). Classification (NCBI taxonomy): domain Eukaryota; kingdom Metazoa; phylum Chordata; class Mammalia; order Rodentia; family Muridae; genus Meriones; species Meriones psammophilus. Next base: position 32,763 of record JAEOAE010000842.1, on the reverse strand, counting down.
AGTCCTTCCATGTTATATGGTCCTCCCAGCTGGCATAGCCCACCCAATACTACTGACCTTCCCAGGGCCTGAGCTAACCTAATTCCCTTCCCCCCATATGGGCAAACTATTTTGGCTACCTGGTCTGTTGAAAGCCATGCAAAGAGCAATGGCAAAACATCTGCACACTCATGTAATTTGGCTCCCCTGTTAGCATAGTCATGATGAGTTTGTCTTGGAGGAAGCATAATCCCAAGCACTGCTTATACTGAGGACTTTGTGCTGTTATGGAACATAGGTCTGTTTGATGCCATATTGATGCCCATATTTCCTTATAACATGAGTTGTATGTTCTAAGGATGCTTCTAGCCCCCTCACTGGGCAATATCACTGGCATTTATTATAACAATGTGATATCTTTTTGCAGATCAAGCTCTGGAGCAAATTAATGAATTAACCACTGCTCTTGAAAGGGACCATACAGTTGTAGGTTTTTAACAATGACCATTATAATTAGAAAGAATTTGAAAAAAAGATTGTTTGACAAGGTTGGAGAAGATGTTTTGCTTGCAGCTCAGATGTAAAAATCTTGAGAACAATAGAAAAGCCAGGGATGCTTTAAGGTTGATGAGCAGAAACAATAGCCCAAGGCAGTGTTGGCTTATCTGAGCACCCTCAAGCTGGGTCTGAAACTGAGACCAGCAGGTGAATTCCCCTATACTTGTTTTCCCACTCAACTTATTGATATGATTTAATAAAAATTATTAATGAGTAGATGCACACCCTTTAAGATTTAAAGTACAGGTGCCCGTGCCATGTCATTTTTATTACTGTTACTCTATACTACTTGAGATGTGGGATGAAGATACCTACAGAAAATCTTTTATTATTACTGGCATGTTTTTATCAATTCTGCATTTTTTTCATTTTTCCATATGAAACTGAGAAATTTTTTCTTTCACAGGTCTGTAAAGAGTTGTGTTGGTATTTTGATTGGAATTTACATTGAGTCTGTAGATTTCTTTTGGTAGCGTAGCCATTTTTACTGTGTTAAATCCCACCAACTTAGATGAGTGATCTTTCCATCTTCTGATATCTTCCTGAATTTTTTCATACAAGTCCTTCATTTGCTTGATTAGAGTCACACCACAAAAACTATGTTATCTGTGGCAATTGGCAAAGGGTGTTTTCCCTAATTTCTTTCTGAGCCTCTTTCTCTTTTTGTATGCAGGAGGGTCAGTTTTCAATTTAATTTTGTATCTAGCCACTTTGCTGAAGGTGTTTATCGCTGTAGGAGTTCCCTGTTTGAATATTTAGGGTCATTCATGTGTATTATCACATCATCTACAACACAAGCTGGACTGGATGTGGAGAAAAGGAAATACCTACATTGCTGATGTGAATAATAACTTGAAGCATTTTGGAAATCTAGCTTATCAGAAATTTATGAATAGTATTACTCAACATTTAGTTATACCACCTGGGCATATATTCAGTGTATTATCAATCCATACAAGGACATTTGTATAACTATATCTATAATAGCATTTTTTTATAGTAGTCAGAATCTGAAAACAACCTAGATGTACCACAGCTGAGGAATGGATACAGAATTTGTAGTACATTTACACAAATGCAATTCTACAGCAGTTAAAAAACAAGAAATCAACAGGCAAATGGATGCAACTAGAAAAATCATCCTGAGTGAGGTATCCAGAAGCAGAAAGACACTCATGGTACCTAATCACTTATTAGTGGATATTAGTTGTATAATACAGGATTAAAAAATACTAAAATCTATATTTCTAATTATTGAGCTAAACAACAGGGAGGACCTAAGGAAGAGATGTTTAAACCTCATTCAGAAGGCAAATGGGATAGACATTGGTATGGGAGAAGACAGAGGAACAGGGCAGGAACCTGCAAGAGAGGGCCTCTTATTTTCATTTGCAAGTGCTTATCAATTAGATAAAGGGCTATGGACACAGACTGATGCGCACTTCTCATTTCAGCTTTATGACCACATCTGGTGTAGAACATTAAAGACTTGCGCATGCTGCCTCAGTCTCTTGCAGTTTATATATGCCTCAGTCCTCTTAATAGTGCTTTGTTCTTTGGTATCCTCTATCCTTTTCTTTCTAGCTCATATACTCTTCTGGCTGAATTACTGAAGAGCCTGGAGGCTCGGATGGAGATAATCCATTTATACTTGAGTATCCTAAGGTCTCTCACTGTCTATTTTCTCTATGGGTCTCTGAATTTGTTTCCATCAGCTGCAGGATTAAGCTTCTTTGATGATGGCTGAAAAAGATACTGGTCTATGAATATAGCAGAATGGTGGCAAGGATCATTTTATTACTTTTAGTAGAACGTAATATTTGCTTTTTCCTGGAACCCTGGGATATGTAATTTATATTTCTTGATCAATAATCCAGTGTCAGGTGTGGATTCCATCATTTGAAGTGGGCCTTAAGTCAAACTATAGATTGGTTATTCACCCCTACAACTCTTGCACTAATATGTCTTACAGGTAGGACATTGTCATAGTTCAAAAGTTTGGTAGGTGGGTTATTGTTTATATTTCTCCTCTTGTAGTTGCAGAGTACTTCCCATATCAAAATCGCTAGAATATAAGTGTGATGGTTCTATGTAGGCACAAGCTCTATTTATCTATGTTCCATGTAAGTGTAAGTGTTGTCTCCAGCAACAGAGCATTGCAGTCAATTTGTGGAGAGCAGCCTATAGTATTGGCAAAAGCCTGTGTTGTTTTGGCATTACAATCACACTACTTTGGCCAATACCTCAATAAAATATAACCTATTACCAGTACTGAATGCTTTATTTAGTGACAAAAGATTTCCAGTTGGGACTTTCCTGTTATGTGGTGATTTCATTTATATTGGCTTCTTACATGTATGTATTTTAGAAAGTTTCTATTGCATTAGGTTTCCACTGTACCAAAAAAATGACCCTTCGTTTTACCTGTCTTTTCTCATGTTACCTTTTCATTGCCCTCTTCCTTTCCTAATCCCCTTCAATTCTATCTTTTTAGCCCACCTTCCACTTCTACCAATTATTTTAATTCCCTCTCCTATTGAGAAATCTCTGCCTCCCCTAAGCTCCAGTTCTTAATCTGTATGTATCCCCTGTGGTATTATGTTCAGTTGCTTCCATATCATACATCTTGCAACTAATATATATGTAAAGCAAATACATACCCTATTTCTCTTTTGGGGTCTAGGTTCTCTCACTCTCAGTTACCTGCAAATGTGCATTTACCTTCATGTTTCATGATTTGATTTTTAAATTTCTGAGTAATATTTGATTATGTAAATGCACAAGTGCTATTAAAAAATAGAAATACACACTAGAAAGCTAGAAATACACATTGGAAAAACGGATAAAATCTTCATAAATGGTGCTGACCAAACTAGATGTCTATATGTAGAAATATAGGAATAGGTGCTTATTTTCACACAAAGTCACCTCCAAATGGATTAAAACCTCATCAAAGTTCATATACAGTTAAAGTCATAAAGTCAGCACAGCTATTTGACAAAGATCAAGCACATCTGAGCTGCATGTTACAGTAGCCTTCATGCTGTCTTTCAGGCTTGGTCTTGATCTCCACTTGCTACATGCTTAAAGGGCTTTCAGTACATGTACGACCTGGGGATATTGGAACAATGGGAAATACTTCAATGAATCATTTATGCCTTCACTCTGTGGTACTGCTTCTAAGCTTCCCCAGAAAAATTCTGAGCCTACTACCCCTCTCAGAAATATCAATTATCTGGTCCTACATGAATGTCTTCCTTGTGGACGTTGTAACTCACATAAAAATGGCAGAGAACTCTTTATGAGACTTCAGCTCCAAGATAGTCTTGCAAAATCTACCCCTGTGCTTCCTCAAGAAGAAAATAATCAGAACAACATACTCTTACAAAGGCAAACAAAGTCTGTAGTGCTAGGAGAGTTGATAGCATTTGAGATTAAATACCTCATACTGCTGTATCCTCAGGGTATTACTTGGCATATAAGATTAGGAGTTACATATGATATGCCCCCCCCAATGACTAGATGGAGCTGTAAATGAATGGCTAAAGACATCTTCACCTTAAACTAGGATCTATAATGATGGACAAAGAATGTTTTGTAAAAATGATGTTAAAAGTGAGGTATTATGACCTCCTTTTCCTAGAAATATTAGCTTGCACAGTATCACTGTAGTGTTGTATGACCAAAATAATGAAAGAATACTTAGATTTAGCACATAAATAAATTCTACAAAGATATGAGGTATAGACATTGCATTATGCCAGGAATTGAAGAGTAACTGTTGCTGCTTTAGCCAAAATTGTTTTTCTTGAAGCTGTCCATTAAAATTTGATAATATACTTCTTGGGACCAAGCAATATGTCCAAGCCTGCGTAAAGATTTTCTATCTATTGCCATTGAATCTGAGAATGCATCCAACCTGAGAATGGGCTTCCAAGCTGTGGCAAATATGCCTCCAGATTCTCAAAAATGTCACATTAGGGGTTGATGAGGAAAAATGATAGTAAAAGATAAAGTTTATCAGTGATGACTAAATTTATGACCAAGAGATAGTTAAAACACCTGTCTGGGGACAAGAAGGATATCACCTATGCTTTAGAACAATGTGAATCTATTTTTTATTATTGAAATCTGTCTAAATAAAGAAGTACTCTGACTGCCAATCAGTCAAGACTCTAAGTTTCTTTGGACAACCATGTTTGACTTGTTTCTGCCCCACCTTATCCTTCCCTCCACTCTGGAAACTATCAAGTGCTGGGGCTGGTCCCCAGGCTTTCACCACACTCTTTCTTTTTTTCACATTAGGGTGAATGCTCACAAGTAAAGATCTAGAGCTACATGCTTCAGAGTAGATAGGACATGTGATATCTGTTTTCTAGATCTGAGTTACCTAAATCGATATTGTCATTTATATTTCTTATGTACATACCATTTCACTTATCTATATCAGGTGAAGGATATTAGGTGTTCTCATTTTGTACCTGTTTTGAACAGAATAGCAATGAGTATGGTTGAGAAAATACGTTTGAAGGAGTATGTTGAGTCCGTTATGCATATGTCAAGGAGAGTTATAAGTGGTTCATATGGTAGATTTATTTTCATCATTTTGAGAATTCTGCACACTGATTCCCGCTGTGGATGTACACTTTTGCAAGCTCCCTTTGCCAGAGGTCCGAGTTTTTGCCTATCCAACAGAAGAGGTCAACTGTCAATCTAATTCCTGTTTCCTTCAGAAAAATAAAATACTAAGGGAAAAATATATAGTACCTGTATTATTTATCACAATTACTATTATGTAAAGTTGAATACTTATATGTCCACGAATTAAAAAGTAACATGTATAACTTACTAAAATGTGTTTTCAGAAGTAGTTTCTGTTCTGAAATAGAGTGTATCTATATAACATTTCTTAAATGAAGGGCTCTTTTAGTTATGGTCAGATATATATTTTATATAAACATACTGAAAGTAGTGGCGATTAATTTCATTTGAAGACACTAAGGTATTTTATTATAGTCTGGTTATTGGACTTAAGGATGGGTGAGTCATGGTGCTTGAGAAAGATCCCCAAAACTATAGCTGTGCTGACAGATAAGCACAAAACCATGCAGGCCAGGGCCAAGCCCAGAGGATCCTCAAAGAACAGGAAGGTCACTGCCATGGGCAGGCACCGGTTTCTCTCAAGGTTTGGGTACTCTTGAACTCAGCAAGGGCTACATTCCTGCTGATCTGTGCGGAGAAAGTATATCAACATCTCAACTCCTCCAAGTCACTCCATGTTCAGTCCATGAAGAAAGATTTCCAATGAGATTGTATGCATCCTATCACATTCTCTTTTACTACAGTACCAAGAAGGACACTAAACATACATTATTTGTCATTTGAGGTAATGGTTGCCTAAGGTTTTTTTTTTTTTTTTCTAGCTAGATCTATGATTAAAGATGATGAATATTTTTTGTGTTTCTCAGTAAATTGTGTCTTATTTATGCTTCATTCTGTCACCCATGTTTATCATTAATTTTTACAGTTTATTCACTTTGAATTCCACTTGTAGCCCCCTCCCTCATCTACTCTATGTACCACTATTCCTCCCCCCTCCCCCTATCCTTCTCCTGTAGTCCTCTGATAGGAAATGTCCTATCAGATCCTAGCTCATCAGGTTCCATTAAGACTCCCTGTATTCTATTCATCTGTCGTCTGTCTAGGTGGCCCCACCAGGGAGAAGTGATCAAGAAGCAGGCAACCAAGTTCAGAGACTGTCTCTTCTCCCCTTAATAGGAATCCCATATGGAGACTGAGCTGTCCATGGGCTACATCTGAGCAGGGCTTCTAAGTCCTCTCATGCTCTTTGGTTGATGCATCAGTCTCTTGAGGGCCTCAGGACCCAGATTTTTTTGCTTTGTTGATCTCCTCGTGTGACTCCTGACCCCGTTAGGTCCTTCTATCTCCTACTTCTTTAATAAGAATTTTTGTGCTCTATACAAAAGTTTGCTGTGGGTCTCTCCATCTGCTTCAATCACCTGTTGAGTGGAGTCACTTAGTGTACATCCATGGGAGGCTCCTATCCTGTTCTCTCTCTGTTCTATAGGTTCTGGCATCTATCCTGTTTTCTTTCCTGAATGAGAATTAAGCATCTTCCCTATGTTCCTCCTTGTACTTTAGCTTTTAAAAGTGTATAGATTTTAGTATGTCCAATCATTAGTATTTGGGTAATGTCCATTTATAAGTGAATATATACCATACATGGATTTCTGCTTCTGGGATACATCACTCAGGGTGATCTTTTTTAGTTCCATCCATTTGCCTGCAAATTTCATGATTTTCTTGTTTTTAATAGCTCAGTAACATTTCCTTGTGTAAATCTACCACAATTTCTGTATCCATTCCCCCACTGAGGGACATCTAGTTTGATTCCAGATTCTGGCTATTATGAATAAAACTGTTATTGTCATAGTTGAGCAAATGTCCTTGTTGTATGGTTGAGCATTTTTCTGCTATATGTCTAGGAGGTGTTTAGCTGGGTCTTGGGGTAGCAGTATTCCAAATTTTCTGAGAAAGTGCCAGACTGATTTCCAAAGTGGTTATACAAGTTTACATTCTACCAGCAATGGAGGAGGGTTCTCCTTTCTGCACATCTTCTCCAGCATGAGTTGTCCCTTGAGTTTTTTATCTTAGTCATTCTGATGGGTGACAGGTGGAGTCTCAGAGTCGTTTTGATTTTCATTTCTCAGATTTTTAAGGATGTTGAGCATTTTACACTGTTTCTACACCATTCAATATTTCTCTGTTGAGAATTTCTGTTTAGCCTTGAACCATATTTTAAATTGGATTATTTGATTTGTTGGGTTATTTATATATTCTGGATATTAGCCTTCTGTCAGATGTAGAGTTGGTGAAGATCCTTACCCAGTCTGTAAGCCATCCTTTTGTTCTGCTGATAGTGTCCTTTGCTTTACGGAAGATTTTCAGTTTCATGAGATCCCATTTATTGATTGTTGATCTTAGAGCCTGTGCTGCTGGTGTTCTGTTCAGGAAGTTGTCTCCTGTGCAAATGTGTTTAAGCCTCTTCCTCAATTTTTTTTTAATAACAGATTAAGAATGTTAGTTTTATGTTGAGGTATTTGATCCACAAGGAATTTACTTTTGTGCAGGGTGATAAGTATGGATCTATTTGTATGTGTAGACATCCAGTTAGACAAGCACCATTGGTTGAAGATGTTCTTTTTTCCATTGAATGGTTTTGGCTTCTTTGTAAAAAATCAGGCGTTGTAGGTGTGTGGGTTTATTTCTGGGTCTCTGATTCAATTCCACAGATCCACCAGTATGTTTCTATGCCAGTACCACACCGTTTTTACTGTTTTTCTGTAGTACAGCTTGAGATCCAGGATGGAGATACCTCCAGAACTTTTTTATTGTACTGAATTCTTTTAACTATTCTGGCTTTTTTGTGTTTTTTATGTAATGTTGAGAATTGTTCTTTCAAGGTCTGTAAAGAATTGTGTTGGTATTTTGATGGGAATTGCATTGAATCTGTACATTTCTTTTGGTAGGATGACCATTTTGCTGTTATTCCTACTGATCCATGAGTATGGGAGATCATTCTATCTTATGATATCTTTTTCAATTTCTTTCTTCAAATACTTGAAGTTTTTTTACACAGATTTTTCACTTGCTTGATTAGAGTCACACCATTGCACTTTATGTTATTTGTGGCTATTGCAAGGTTGTTGTTTTTTTCCTAATTTCTTTCTCAGCCCTCTTGTCTTTTCTATACAAGAGGGCTTCAGATATTTTTTATCAACTTTGTTTCCAGCCACTTTACTGAAGGTGTTTATCAGCTGTAGTAGTTCTCTGGTAGAATTTTTAGGGTTACTCATGTATACTGTCATATCATCTGTGAATAGTGATACTTTGACTTCTTCCTTTCTGCTTTGTATCCCTTTGATTTCCTTTAGTTGTTTTATTATGCTAGCTAGAACTTCCAGTACTATGTTGACGAGAAAGGAGAAAGGGGAAAACTTGACTTGTTTCTGATTTCAGTGGGATTGATTTAAATTGCTTTCCATTTAGTTTGATGTTTGCTTTACACTTGTTGTATATTATCTTTACTGTGTTTAGGCATGTGCCTTTTATCTCTGATATCTCCAAGACTTTAAACATTAATTGAGCTTGGATTTTAATAAATGCTTTTCAGCATCAATTGAGATGATCATGTGGTTTTTCTTTTTCAGTTTGTTTAAGTGGTGGATTGCACTGATGGATTTCTGTATATTGTACCTCCCCTGCATGCCTAGAATGAAGCCTACTTGGACATGGTAGATGAGATCTTTGATGTTTTCTTGGATTCATTTTGTGAGTATTTCATTGAGTATTTTTGTTTCAATATTCATAAGAGAGAATGGTCTGAAATTATCTTTCTTAGTGTATCCCTGCCTTTTAGTTAGCTTTTGTGAGGTTTAGGTATCAAGGTGAATGTGGCCTCATAGAATGAGTTTGGTAATGTTCCTTCTTTTTTTGTTTTGTGAAATCGTTTGAAGAGTATTAGAGTTACCTCTTCTTTGAAGATCTGGTAGAATTCTGTACTGAAAACATCAGGCTCTGCGCTTTGTTTGGCAGGGAGACTTTTGATGACTGCTTCTATTTCATTAGGTCATGTAGGTCTATTAATTTAATTACCTGATCCAGATTCAACTTTGATAAGTGGCAAGAAAATATTCCATTTTGTTTGTATTTTCAAATTTTGTGGCATATAGACTTTTAAGGTAAAACCTAATGATTTTTTAAATTTCCTCAGTGTCTGTAATTATACCCCCTTTTATTTTCTGATTTTGCTGATTTGTATAGTGTCTCCCTGTGTTTTAGTTATTTAGGCTAAAGGTTTGTCTACCTTTGTCATTTTTTCCAAGAACCTGCTCTTGCTTTTGTTTTTTCTTTGAATTGTTTTCTTTGTTTCTAATTTATTGATTTCTGCCCTAAGTTTGATTATTTATACTCCTCTTGTGTATGTCTGCTTCCTTTTGACTAGGTCTTTCACATGTGTTGTTGTGTTGATTTGAGATGCCTCAGATTTTTTTATGAAGGCACTTAATTCTATGAACTTTCCTCTTAGAATTACTTTCATTATGTCTCATTAGTTTGGGTAAGTTGTGTCTTCATTTTTGTTAAATTCTAGAAAGTGTAATTAGTTTATTTCTTCCATAATCCAGCTGTCATTGAGTAGAGTTCAGTTTCCATGCATATGCAGGCTGTTACTATTTTTGTTACAATTGAGGTCTACTTTTAGACCATGTTGTTCTAATATGATACGAGGGATTATATTGGTGTAATGTTCTTTTCTTTTGGAATGTATACAATTTACTCTTGTTCATTCAAATGCTGATTTATCTCCTCCACTGTCTGGTTTCAATCCAGATATTGCAATGTGATGCTTTTTCTAAGCATTATCTGTCTCAACTTTGCATAAATATGCCACCATTTGTTCTCTATATTGTCAATTAAAACAACCAGCCTCAATACTGAGTAATGGAGAGGATAAGGTAAGACATCCTGGCCCAGAATGGGAGGAAGAGGTAGGAGACAGGAGAGGAGAGGAGGAGAATCTGCAAGAGAAGTCTTGGCACCACATGTAGAAATGAACTGGAACTAAGATATCACTAAAAGCCATATGATGGGTGAATCTGAATGGTTGGAAACTCTGTGGGCTTAGAGGTTTAGGATGAAGTAACTGTTGGCCAGCATTGTGCTCTAGGTTAATTGAATATATACTAGTTTCTGTGTGGTGATTTGGTTATACCACTGTTTAGGAATAACCACTGCTTAACTAAAAGATTTATCAATAGTAAATATTAATAATCTACAACAAATGGCACCCAACTAATCTAAGTATCCACACCCTTTAAATCCTACTTTAATATAATTTGGTGGGGGAGAGGAATAAGCTCCCAGTGATACATCTGAAAATTTAAACCTAAAAACTCACAGATAAATTACTGGCTCTTTAAGAGAGACTCTTAAACAAGAGTCATAGCAAAAGAGAGCCTACTGTGGGCAGACCTGAGACTGAACAAAACTGGTTGCCCCTACAGTGTAACAGGATGAGAGAAACATTAAAACAGAATTCTCGGAGCTTGGCTGATAATCTCTTCTACGGTTTTAAGACAGAAATAAAGGAAAGTTTAGAAATTATGACTATGGTTACATTCATATTCCTCAATTTAACTTTAATAATTGATTTAGCCTTTTATATGTTCTCAAAGGCAAAGGCTTTAGAAAAGATACTGGAACAACACCCCCAAAAAAAAAAAAACAAGTAGAACAATATAAAGAAATAAGGAAGGTTGGAAACAGGACATAAAATTAGAGATACAAAAACTTACAGAACATAAGAAACAACAGGAAAATAGGGCAGAGGTTTTAGAAAAGATACTGGAAAATACAAACAATTAGAACACTACAAAGAAAAATTAAAAGTTAGAAGGGAGGCATAAAACAAGAGATTGAAGAGATTATTGAACAAAACAAACAACACAGAAATAGGTGTGAAATATGGGTACAGACCTTAAAAAAGTGAGTTCAGAATACTAAGTAAAGAAAATACTCAGGCATAGGCAAAAGATAATAGTAAAGAAAGCCAAACAAAGGTGGTTAGAAAACAAACATTAGCTTATCCAGTCAGTGTACAACAGAGACCAGTAGAAGATGATCCCCAACAGGATTACCATGAGGTTGAGTGGCACCCTGTGGAAGTGCCAGACTAGAGAAAATTTAAAGAAAGTGTCACCAATTTTGGAATGCATTCACCATTTGCAAAACAAATGCTGACTTCGTGGTCAATCAGTATAGTAATCCCAAAGGACTGGGAGGATATGGCAAAGGCAACAAAAGAACCTGAGCCATATTTACAATGGCTATCATGGTGAAGAGAAGAGGCTAGAGAGATAGCATACAAAAATAGACCCAGGGCTGTTGGTGTTTCTAAGGAACAGTGCTTGGTGATGGCCAATAAGCTGACACAGAGATACAAGCTGTATATAATGAAGAAATCTTAGCATTATGTCACCTAGCAGCCTTAAATACCTGGGAAAAGGTTGAGGAATCAGGAAAAAGGCCTGAGCCATTCTCTCAGGTCATACAAGCTCCAAGTGAAATATTCACTAATGTTTTGCAAAGCTGGGGATACAAGTATATCAGATCCACTAGCTAGAAAAGCACTAATAGAAACTTTAGCTTTTGAAAATGCAAAGATTTTGAATGCAAAGATGTAATATGGCCATTAAAAGCAAGGTGTGCACAAATAGATGAATGGGTTATAAATAAAATTGACATCAGACCTCAATCACCCAATTTGGCCTTGATAGGAGAAGCTACCCCTAAAGACATTGGGAAATGTCTTAATTTTGATGGGCAAACGGAGTTACCAGAAAAAAACAAAATAATTCAAAAAGGGAGTCTATGCTTTCTAGAATATGCAGAAGATGTGGCAAGGTTGACATCGGATTAGTAAATGTAGAGCACAGATAAATGGGGTAATCCTTTATCAAAAAATGCCTGAAGGGGCCTTTCTCAGGACCCAGTACAGGACAGGGACACTCCTCCACAAGAAAGTTAAACACCACTGCTCTGGGAATAAACATTAAAAAATTCAACAGTGAGGCCAGGGTAGGTTTTATAGATAAATCAAAAAAAAAGGGGGGGGGAACAAAAAACAAATATTTTAGCAAACCTCTATAAATGATCATAGGCCAAAGTTAAAGATAATTTTAAATAATATTGAAATTGAAGGCATGATGGATACTGGGGGTGATTTCTCAGTTATCACTACTAAATTCTGACCCCCAAATTAGCCAATTCAAGAGGTGGATATCCAATTCCAAGGAGTTGGAACTTTATATAAAGTAAAACAACATGTCAGATGGCTTAAATGTATAGGACCAGAAGGTCAAATAAGAAATTTAAGGCCATAAATTTAAGGCCATAAATTTAAGGCTGAGATAGCCATAAACTTATGGGGAAGAGATCTGTTACAACAATGGGAGACCCAAATTAACAACCCCAATTTCAGAGGCAAAAGAGGTAATACTCCTGATAAAGAAGTTAAAATTATTTTAAAATGCCATCAAAAACATGTACAGGCTGTCCAGGCTGTACATAAACAAAATTCAACAAAGGCTGTCTTTTCAACTCGATGTTGGGAAGCCACTGCTAATAAAACCCCCACAACCTTACCAATATGGTTGCCTGACCAACCTATTTAAACAATGGTCTATGAGTAAAGACAAATTACTGGCACTAGAACAGTTAGTCTTAGAACAGCTGGAGGCTCAACATATAGAGGAGTCTAACAGCCCTTGGAATTCTCCTGTATTTGTCATCAAAAAGAAATCTGGCAAAGGTAGGATGTTAACAGATCTCAAAGCCGTTAACAAAATTATTCAGCCAATGAAATCGTTAATGATCCAGAATACCATTACCTTCCTTGTTACCTAAGGAATGGCCTATTATGGTGATTTATTTAAAGGATTGCTTTTTCACAATTTCTTTACATGAGCATGATAGGGAAAGGTTTGCTTTCTCAGGATCCACTTTGAATAGAAGCTGTCCAATAAAGAGATATCACTCGGGTCTTACCACAGGGGATGTTGAACAGTCCTACTTTGTGCCAATATTTTGTACAACAACCGTTGGAGGTAATTCGTAAGCAGTTTCCTCAATCCATAATTTATCACTATATGGATGATATCTTATTGGCTGATTCAGATAGAAAAACATTAGAAAATATTTTTGATGACATAAATAGAACTTTGCCTTGTTGGGGTTTAGAGATTGCTCCTGAAAGATTACAAAGAAGAGATTCTATTAATTTCCTAGGATACAAAATAGGTCTACAGAAAACTCGACCACAAAAAGTACAAAATAGAAGAACCTAATTAAAAACTCTTAATGATTTCCAAAAATTGCTGTGAGATATTAACTGGCTATAGCCTACCTTCAGTTTAGCTACTCAAGAGCTAAGTAACTTATTTCAAACCTTACAGGATGATAAGGACTTTAAAAGTCCAAGAACGTTATCAACTGAAGATGAAAATGAATTGGCTCTGGCAGAAAGGAAATTACAGATGCATATATAGACCGTATTGATCCAAAGAGGACCTGTATTTTGGTTATCTTGCTTTCCACTCATTCACCCACAGGAATTCTTATGCAGAGGGAGGACTGTCTTAGAATGGATATTTTTGGCACACAAACAAAATAAAAACTTAAAAACTGAATCCATATGATTCAGTTCAAAAATCAAAATTATATACAATTCTCTTGGTGTTATCAAATTTTCAAGAATCTCTTAATATATTCACTGACTCACAATATGCAGAAAGGGTTTTTCTGCATATAGAAACTGCTGATCTAATTCAGGATAATTTGGATTTAACTTCACTGTTTCTTCAATTACAACGAGTAATCAAAAATAGAAATAATACAGTGTGTATAACATTGATCAGATCTGATATGGGGCCACAAGGCCCTTCTAGCACAAGACAATGATGAAATTGATCAACTATTGATAGGAAGCGTGTTAGAGGCCTCAGAATTTCATTAAAACACCATGTTAACAGCAAAGGTTTCAAAAGAGAGTTTTCTATCACTTGGCAACAAGCCAAAGAAATTGTGTGAAAGTGTCCCACTTGTTCATTATATAACTAAACTCCACTAACTGCAGGAAGTAACCCTATTGGTAACTAAAGAAATGAAATTTGGCAAATCATGTGCTTTATGTTATAGAGTTTGGTAAACTTAAATATGTGCACCATACTATAGACACATGTTCAGGGTTCCAATGAGCAAAAGCCATAAGTTCTGAGAAAGCTGATTCAGTTATTATGCATTTATTAGAAGTGATGGAAGTCATGGTTATTCCTACACTATTCAAGACTGATAATTCTACAGCATATTTCTCTAATAAAATGGAAATATTTTTTTTTAGATATTATAAGATAAAACATGTAACATGTATACCTCACAATCCTGCCAGTCAAGCAGTCATTGAAAAATTGAATAGTACTTTAAGGGACATGCTTAACAAACAGAGAGGGGAATTAAAATACCACAGAGATAGATTACATAATGCTTTATAAATTACTAATGGTCTTATTCAGAGTGAAACTGTTATGCCCAGTTCGGGAACCCCAAAAGCCCAGGGGTACACTCTACTGTAAATACATGAGGTTTTTAAAATTGTATACATGTCCAGACATGGGACACAAACTTCCTGTGGACACAGGAGAGGAATGTAGCAGTGAAATCTAGGGAAGCAAGGTTTTTATGGGGCAAAACCGCAAGCAGGGACTTACATGCTTTGGTGTTATGTGATTGTGAAATGGAAACTGACTTTTGAAATGGTTGGTCCACTTTGGACAGCAAGAGTGCAAACAGTTCTGGCCTGGTCCTATGGGCCATTTTCCTAGCAACTGTATAATTAGTGGGCAGGAAAGAATGTAGTAAGGCTAATTTGTGCCCTCAGGGCATTAAGGCTAGTTCTTCCTTGAAGGAGGCTGGACATGTTTCCAACTTACTAGCCTTTATTCATGCTTCAGCTTTAAATTTTTAAACAATAGCCACTAATTTTTAAGTATTTGGTCTCTCAAATCCATTAAGAATTAATGTAACTGACATTTTAAAAATGAAATAAAATGAAGTTTCAAATCTTTCTTCCATCTGCTATTTTTCCCATAAACTCTACTGTGTGCCTTCCTTGTGAAAGGAACCTGGCAATGTGCCAGCAGGCCTGGCTCTGATTTTTTTTTTTTTAATTTCAATCTTATTATTATTATTAATTTGGGTTTTTGAGACAGGTTTTCTCTGTGTAGCCCTGGCTGTCCAGGCCTCTTTGTATACCAGGCTGGCCTCAAAATCACAGACATACTCAAAGACATCTACCTGCCTCTGCCTCCCGAGTGCTGGGATTAAAGGTGTGTGCACTGTACTTGGCAGGACTTTCTTATAGCCTGGTTGAAGTCATACTTTATGACTTAGGACATGTCTAGACAAGTGAGTGTGAAGAGCTAGCAGGGGTGCAAACCCTTGCTTTTCGAGTCAGGGTTTCTCTTGTGGCCTTGCATATCCTGAACTCATTTTGCAAACCCAGATGGCCTGGAACTCACACCAGCCTCTGCTTGTCCCACTGTCAGCCACAGGCATGTGACACCACACCTGGCTTCTTGTTATAGTCTTTAAAAATTATTTATAATCTCTGTCTGCCTTCCTGAGACCAGCCCTGTTTTGACTGGGAGAGTCAGCACTCACTAAAAGAAAGGGGGGCAGGGACCCCAGGATTCCTTCTGCAGTGAGCAGGGACTGGCTGAGCCCTGGCTGAGCAGGGGAATTAAAACTGGACACATTTAAACTGGGAATACATAAATTTAAGCTGAGGCTGTGTGTGCAATAGATTAGCTTTACTTACTAATGGACCCTTGTGCTTTTTTTTTCATTCTCCTAAGAAGTGTAAATCCCATCTATCTGTTTATTTTTACATGTATGACTGTTTTGCCTGTGGGGATAGGTGTATCTGTGTACCAGGTGGATGTCTGGTGCCTGAAGACAACCCACAAGTATACCCTTGAGTTTTTCTGTTGCCATCTATTGCTTCTCATGGGACCTACACATTAGTCTGGTTTGTTGCCTCAATGAGAGTCCCTTGGAAAAAAAATAAGATTTTCATTTATTATCATTGTTATTATTATTGTTATTATTATTATTAAATAGGGAATGAGTGTTCTTTTTGGAGG
This sequence comes from Meriones psammophilus, assembly GCA_036365155.1. Classification (NCBI taxonomy): domain Eukaryota; kingdom Metazoa; phylum Chordata; class Mammalia; order Rodentia; family Muridae; genus Meriones; species Meriones psammophilus. The sequence goes on along the minus strand of JAEOAE010000842.1, from coordinate 16,447 downwards.
GATGGAAACTTTATTTATGATTCATAGTGTAGTTCTCTTTATTATGGAAGATTTGTTTATTATTTGTACACTATTCTGTCTGCATGCCAAAGGAGGGCACCAGGTCTCACTATAGATTGATATGACCATGTGGGTGCTGGTAATTGAGCTCAGAAACTCTGGAAGAGCAGCCTGTGATCTTAAACTCTGTGCTATCTCTCCTGCCCCCTTATTTCTTATTTTTATTTTTTAAATTTTTATTTATTCATTTTACATCCCTGTCTTAGACCTCCCCTTCTTCTCCTTCCAGTCATACCCTCCCTTTTTCTCCGTTATCATCCCTCACCTGGCACTTCAGAAAAGAGGATCACCCTGCCTCTCCTGTGCATACCCACCCACCCCAGCATATCAAGTGGCATCAGGACCGAACACATACTCGTTGCCTGTCGAGGCAACCCCAACAGGGGAAAGTGAAAGAAAAGCTAGCTTGTGGGTCAGGGTGCATTCATAAGTGTGTTGGTCCTGCTGTATTTACAAGGCCTTGTTACCCTTGTGTCCTTCATCCACTCTGGCGCTTACACTCTGCACACAGAGTTTCTTGAGCCCTTAGGGGCTTAGGGTTTCTTGCAGACATCTCATTTAGGGTGGAATGGTCCAAGGCTTCTCACTGTTTGCATATCGACTGGATGTGGGTCTCTGTATTTATTCCCATCTCCTGCAGGAGGAATTTCCAATGATGGCCTAGCAAGGCACCAATCTGTGAGTATGGCTGTGATCCTTTAGCACAACTGTAGCATTTAGATTTCTCTTATGTCCTTGGCCTCTGTAGACTCAGGTTCCTGGCCAATCAAGCAGTATTGGATCAAGGTTCCTTCTCATGGAGTGGGCCTCCTGAAACCCAACTAGATATTAGTTGGTCTCTTCTGCGACCTTTATACCACAAGCGCACCAGCAAATCTTGTAGGCAGGTCACTGTTGGAGAGTGAAGGGTGTATGGCTGGGTTGGTGTGTACTTTTCTCTTCTGGTGGCATGCAGCATATGTTCCTGTATCACAAACAGCAGTCTATAAGGGTGAAGGTTCTCGGTAGGGGCCAGCTGGGATTCGGTGTGTCCAATGACTTGTGAAGGTGTTGTCCTCAGCAACAGAATCTTACCATCATATTGGGGAGAGCACTGGAGGATGGACACAGGTGGGGGGCCCCAGGCCCTGCTTTGATCTAGCACAGAGACCTCCTGCGTACCGACTCCACAGGACTCTGGGAAGCCTGCTCTCAAGACACACCCTTGTCTGTTCTTATTAAATTGAAATAAATACATAGTATTAAATAAAAACATCATATATATTAAGCTAGTTATTAAGTAACACGTGTACGCCAACAGAGGGCACCAGATTCCTTGACAGATGGTTTGAGCGCCACCGTGTGGTCCCTGGGATGGAACCTGGCACCTTGATAAGAGAGGAATTCTCTGTGTCTGATGGCTGTTGCGATGACAAAGGTCGGCTTTTTTTTTTTTTTTTAAGATTCATCCATCCATGTATTCATTCATCCATTCATTCATTCTTCCTTTGCACCAGAAGAGGGCACCAGATCCCATTACAGCTGGCTGTGCGCCACCATGTGGTTGCTGGGAATTGAACTCAGGAACTCTAGAAGAGCAGCCAGCGTTGTTAACCTCTGAGCCATCTCTCCTGCCTCCAGTTATTTTTTAATATTTAAAAGACATTTATTTTCCATGTGAGCGCGTTTCTGCCTTCCCAAGACTAGTCCTCCTTTGACTGGGCAACTCAAAATTAATTTTAAAAAGGGGGAGGGACCTCAGGATCCCTTCTCCAGGGACCAGTGACCAGCTGGACTTCCTCTGATCAGGAGAACTCAAAGCGCTCATTTTTCCTGCACACAAGTGCAGCAGCCCTGTGTGTTTACTTCCGGTACCAGGGGGCGGGGCGATGGCATCACAAATTGGCTCCGAAAGGCTCCTGATCCTGAAGACTGCGAGGGGCACAGGGCGGGGACATTGACAGAACACCAGGGACCAGGGAAAACACTGTGGGCTTTGTGACGATGGGGAAAGCGCTTCCGGGGGATACTTCTGGGTCCTGACAGAGCTCTAGGCTAAGTAGGGAGGAGGAGGATAGCTTGTGAGGGTGTAATGCTGTGCATACAGCATTCTGGGAATTGTATTTCTGCTTCTGCGACTCGGCAAAGCGACGATATAGTGAGACCTGGCTATGTTACTACAAACAATCCCAGAAGTCCTTGTTCTGAGGCAGTTTTCACAGAGGCTCTCACAGAGCCTGCAAAATGCACTCTGGGATTATTTGTAGTTCCCTGGCTATGGAGTGCTTGGCTTTAGGATGGAGTGCTTGGCTTTAGGAATTTCCGTGCCTGGGACATTTCATCATCGGTTCAGTGCTCTCTCCTAAGGATGTTCACAGTCGTACAAGAAAAAACAGATCTTTTTTTTTTTTTTTTTTTTTTTGTCTATGAGACACCTATAATACAACGTGAGTGGCTAGAAGTGGAGCTGAAATGCGGTAGATAGATTTAAAGCCTGGACAGCTCCTAAGAGGGTGGATGGGGTATTGGAGCTTTTGGACAGGACTGTGCTGAATGTTAAGTGGGACGCGAGCACCCACAAGCATACATGCCATGTCTTCAATGTGTTATGTACTGTTGAAAAAGCAGGCGCTTGAGGACAACTATAAGGTTATATTCCAAGAAGCTGGCAGTTGGTGGAAATTCAAAGTTCAAGAGTTAGCACATCACATCTTCATTTCCCTAGTTCCTCATTCTGCATCCTGTTATTTTCAGGTATTTCAGACCGAACAAACAGCATCTTTTCAGGCTGGAAATGGACTGTAGTTTTAAGTTCAGATAGGTAGTAGCATATGATTCTTGAGGATTCTCTTAGAAAACCCTTCCCAGTAACTCAAAAGTTGACTTCTCATGCCTGGTGTTGGAGTTTTTGTTAGATGGAGGGACAATTGTCATCACAGATGGCAAAATTTCATTGACACTACATTTTAGTTTTATACAACAGCTTACACGGATTGTACATATCTTAGATAGTTACTAGTATGATTCCATATTACTTTTTCAGACATCCTTATTGTTATTTTACCATCTTCCCTTTTGTATTTCTTTCTGTCTTACCTCCAAAATTATTACACCCCCTTCAAGTTTTTCCCATTTTCTCTTTCAAATCTCTATACCTTTCTACTTCCTACTGCCCCCACACACTTCCATTCTCACCTTGGAAATGGTCACTATTTCATTCTTTTTTTTTAATTACTGCCGGATATAGACTCACATATGAGTACACACATATTCAATTTAAAGCTGGGAAACTTAGAACAGAGAATATGTGAAATTTGTAATTCTGTGTTTGGATTACCTCATATAACATGATTTTTTTTCTAGTTCCATCTATCTACCTGCAAGTTTTATGTTTGCATACTACTCAATAGTGATGCATTTTAAAATCATGACCTAAAGAGCTAATATTTAATTCATTTTTAAGGTTATTTAATAATTACATCATTTTGTGCCTTCTCTTTTCTTCCCTCCAAACCTTCCCACAGACCTCTCCTATTTCTCTTTCAAATTCATCTTCTTTTTTCAAATTTGTATTATGCTCTTAATAAAGTTACTCAGTTCAATAATGTTACTTCCATGCATGTTTTCAGGGTTGATTGCTTGGTATTGGATAACTAAATGATTTTATGCTCTTTCCTGGAAAGATTTTTTTTCTCATTCTCTCAGCATTTATTAGTTCTCTGCAGATTTTTGCGTAGGATTAAGGACAATGGTTTTTTCCTAGACCACTTTTGCATGTCTATTAGCTTTTTCAATTTTTAGTTCGTTTTTATACAGGTATATTGGTAAGCCTTTTTTTCTTTATTTTTTTAATGTTGGTCAATCTTGTGGGTGTAGCTTCTGGTATTATTAGGAGACACATTACCTGACAATACTTTGATCCTCTGCCTTATATAATTTTTTTTTTACCTCCTGTTATGCATGATCACTGAATCTTAGATCTGGGAATCATTTTGTAGATGTATCAGATGTGGCTGTTCTCCAGAATTCTGCCTTGTGATTGGTTGTGGTTTTCAGTCATGATTGTGGTTCAAGGAAAAGCTTCATTGGTCAGTGTTGAACTATACGTATCTATGTGCATTATTAAAAGTATTTAGGTTGCAACATGTTTATATTCATGCATGTACTTACATGTATTATAGGGATTTATGTAGATAATTCACAGTATGATTGCTTAAAACTCTTTCAAAAATTTACTGTTATTTCACCCACTTCCCTCTTTTATATTTATCCTGTAAAAGACCTGGGGTCTTACAGCTCAGGAGTTCAAGATCGCACCCTTCTCAGGAATTCCCACAGACCACAACTCGATGCAAAATCAAGAGCATTTTTTTTTATTTCAATCACGATAGGTTCACCCCTCAAAAGGCAGGAGATGACCCCAAGCATGCAAAGCACAGGGTTTTTATACTTAAAAATCTGGCCAATTTTGCTCTATAAATTGATGGGTCAGCAAGAATAGCATGAAGATAGTTTATACCTAGCTGTTTGCAGTTTTTGGCCATTTGTGAGTTTTCTCAAAACAACTCACCCTGCCCTTCAAGAGCTACCTGCCTCTGGGTTCAATTCAAGGCTATCTCAGAGCAGTACATCTTCACATTTGAGAGCCATATGCCTCTGGCTTTAAATTCAAGGATGGGAATAGTAACAGCTGTTTTTCTTTTAGAGTTGTTTTCATTCTCAGGTGGGCTCTCATCCCCCCTTTTCTTTGTGCTCCAATTTTAACCCTAAAATTGTGGATCAATCTCAGGGAGAGATTGATACTGCCTCTGGAGCATCAGGACCTGAAACATACTTACACATTCCTTGAAGAAGGAGAGTAATCGGTTAACAATACAGGGTACTATTGTGACAAGGAGCAAAAGGGTAGCAAAGGGTCCCAGTAAGAGAAGCACATAGGGGAGCATACCATTAAACCCATTCCAAAAAGGAGATTCTATTAATTCTCATCTCTTTTTTTCAAGATATTTTGTAATTTTTTAATCTTTCCTTTAACAATGCCTGATTTATGAGTGTAAAAAAAGCATTTCTCCTGTAGGGCTAAGCAGATTCCTCCTTTTTCAGAGGTCTAATCCCCTCTGGGTCTGGAGAACTATTTCTGCTAAGGAATTGAGCTTGTCTTGGAGGTCATTGATGGTGCTCAAAAGCAATTGTACATCACTAATTTACTGCTGGGACAGTTTCTTGTATTTATATAATAAAACACCCAAACCAGCTGACCCAGCGCCTATGGAAGCAGTCAGCCCAATTCCCACTAACAGAGGAATAAACTGAATGGCTTTCTTCGTTCTTCCAGCCATTAAGTCAAAGCTGGGGATTGGGACTGGCTCATCCCCTGGAATGATGCTAATATCAGGGAGTTGCCTGTACACAGGTCCCAGTCCAATCTGTGGGCAAGAACGTATAGTCTTTATTATTCTTGCATAAGAAAACAGTGTTATTGTCAGGGCAGAGAGGTGTGGCGATGTCATTGGTTGAATCACAAATGGCAAAGGTAGCATCCCCTACAGGTAGATCTGAGCTATCATTTTTGTAGGGTTTTGTCAAACAGGTAACATTTTGGTTGAAGAGAGTCCGCACTCTCATAGGGGGTGCTGAATGTCAGGACCCCTCAGCAGTGGAATAAGTGGTGTTGGGGGGGAGCTCCAGAGGAACAGGCTGCCCTTGTCAGAGGCGGAGCCAGCAGTCACTTGCAAGCAAAGGATTGGTGTCATTTAGGAGGCTATGAGTGGCAGTAATAACATCTACAGTCTGGGGGTCTAAAATAAAGTTTCCTCTACTATCAGGAAGAACCAGAGGGTGGTAATTGAGGGACGAGTATTCTTTTTTCTATTAACTCTTCAATGCATTGTTTAACCTGTTCTTGTCTGACCTGATCCTGCACCCCTCCTCCATCTGAGAGGTGAATGGGAGGTACCTTTCTTCAGCATACAGGCTTTCCAACCATCCCTGAACAAGGGGCTTGGAGTAATTAAGATCCATGGACTCCTGTTGGCACACTGTGGAACCAATCGTCTATCCTCATCTCCTCCCTGACTTGGTTTAATATGGCAGTGAAATAGGTGATGTTATCTTTTCCAGTACATTGTTGCACAACCCTATAGCAACTCCTATGCACAGCCTGTTGGTAGGTATCACAAGGGTAAGGCATGGAGCACAAATTTACATAAGGAATCATTTTAGGCTTGGTTACAAAATGCCATTCTAAACTTGGAGTGCTCTCTGAAGGTTGTAGGGCTCTATATGCCCATGTATCACCACACTCAACTTGAGCATAGGCATTGTTGGGCCCCCAAATCTCACCATTTAGTTAGACTCTGCCATTCATCACCCCACCCTTGCAATCACAGGATTTACCATATATTGCTTCCAGGGCCTTTTGAGCCTGGTGAGGATCACCAAAGCTCCCATCAATAGTTACCCAATTGAGTACAAACAGCACCACCCAGAGGTACCATGGTCTGTCATTGTCCCTGATGAGTTTCAGTTTTAACAGGTTGCTGGAAGCTTGGACTTTCCAGGTGTCAGCAGGTTGATGAAGAGCAGGCTTGACATGTGAACCGTGGATCCAAGCTGCAATGCCCTCTACTTTGACGTCTGTTGGAGTGTTGAGCAGGACATAATAAGGAACCTTCCAACGAGGTTCCAGATTCTGGCTGCAGTGTCATAACAAGTCCACCAGATCTCCAAACTGGAAATGATGGGGCACCTCCAAGGACCCGGGCGCATATGCGCTACCAACCTTGCTCCAAATCTCTTTCTGAATAAGTTGCAGTCCTTTCAGCCTGGACAACAAGTCAGAGTTACCACTAGTTATGTCAAGGGGGTCCCCAAGATGAGTCAGGGTAGCAGGAACCCCATATAGTAGTTCGAAGGGAGTTAAGCCTAGTATGGAGAGAGTATTTCTGACTCTAAAGAGTGCCAAAGGAAGGAGCACCACCCAGTCACCGCCAGAAACCATGGTTAATTTGGTGAGATTCTCTTTTAGCATTCTATTCATTCTCTCTACCTGTCCTGAACTTTGAGGTCTATAAGCACAATGCAACTTCCATTAAGCCCCAGAAACCTGGCCACCTACTGGCTTCACTGAGCAACAAAGGCTGGCCCATTGTCTGACCCAATTACTTTTGGAATACCTTACTGAGGAAAAAAACAAATTCTTCCAGAATCTTTTTGGCCATGACCAGGGTCGTTTCTTTCTTTGTGGAAAAAGCTTCCTCCAATCTTGAGAAAGTGTCCACAAAAACCAGGAGATATTTATTGCTGTACCTGGCTGGTTTAATTTCAATGAAATCCACTTCCCAATGCATTCTGGGTATAGTTCCTCTCAGCCGCTTCCCTGGGCTCTGGAAATTCTTACTATGTTTACCCTCTGGCAAGGTTCACATGCCTTAGTCACTCTCTCAGTCAGGATGGTGAGGTTTAGTATTCGGTACGGGGATTGGAGGGCAACTTCAGCCAATTTCTTTGCCCCCAAGTAATTCCACTTATGCATCTGAGTTATCAATCTCTCAGCATCTTCCTGGGGTAGAATGATCTTACCTTTAGAGTCAATCCATGCCCCCACATCGGTGTTAAATATCCCATTTTTGCCATATTAACTTTAAGTCATTTTCTGAGTAGTTTACTGGTTCTTCTCTGGGCAGTTCAGTTGTTAATACCACTGAGACAGAGTTTCCTCTAGCAGCTACTTTAGCTTCCTGATCGTCCATGTTATTCCCCTTTGCTGCCCTGGAAGTCCCCTTCTGCTGTCCGGGGAAATGAATAATGCTTACCTTGTCAGGCAGCAACAGGGCATTGAGCAAAGCCAGAATCTTGTTTTTTTTTTTGTTGTTTGTTTGTTTATTATTATTATTTTTTATCAGTTACATTTTATTAACTCTGTATCCCAGCTGTGTCCCGATCCCTCATTCCCTACCAGTCTCTCCCTCCCTCCCTCATCTCCACCGTGCCCCTTTCCAAGTCCACTGATAGGGGGAACCTCCTCCCCTTTCATCTGATCCTGTTTTATCAGGTATCTTCAGGACTGGCTGCAAAGCCCTCCTCTGTGACCTAACAGGACTGCTCCTCCCTTCGGGGGTGGGGAGACCAAAGAGCCAGTCATTGAGTTCCTGTTAGAAATAGTCCTTGTCCCCCTCATTTTTTTTATTTTTCATCTCTTTACCGGCTGATGTTAGCAGGCCTGTCTGATGATAGATGGCCCCGTGCACGTGGGCTGTTTTTAAGACGTACCGACTATCAGTGTAGATGTTTATCTTTTTGCCCTTTTCCAGAGTTAATGCCTGTGTTAAAGCAATCAATTTAGCTTGATGAACAGAAGTGCCTTCTGGCAATGCCTGGGCCCATATTACCTTATGTCCATCTACAACCACTGCCACTGCCTTTCTCTTCCATTCTCCAAAGAAACTGCTCCTATCCATATAGTATGTCACCTCAGCATCAGGAAGAGGTTGATCTTTCAAGTCCTTTCACCATCCCTGTTCCTCTGCTAGAATGTGCAAACAGTCATGCTCCAGGGGCTAGATTTCTGGATTGGGCAATAAGGTGGCAGGGTTTAGCTCCATAGCTGGGGCCAGGGTGACTCTATCATTATTCAAGAGCAAAGCCTGGTAATGTGTCATGCAGGTGTTCGTGAGCCAGTGATCAGGTGGCTGCCTTATGACACTCTCAAGGGCATGAGGAGCATAGATGGTGAGGTCCTGTCCCAGAGTCAGTTTGTCTGCATCTTTTACTAGTGCCGCCACTGCTTCTATTATTACCAGGCAGGGTGGCCATCTTGCCACTACAGAATCAAGCATTTTGGATAGATAAGCTACTGGTCTCTTCCATTGTCCAATTTTCTCTGTTAGCACCCCATTGGCCATTCCCTGATTCTCAGCCACATAGAGATGGAAGGGTTTGGTTACATCAGGGAGTCCCAAAGCTGGAGCCAATATTAAGGCTTGTTTGATATTATTAAATGAAGCTTGTTCATCCTTTCCCCAGATGAAAGTTTCACTGCCCTTTGTAAGGGCATGCAGAAGGGCTGCCATCTTGGCAAATCCCGGAATCCACAGCCAGCAAAACCCCGATGTATCTAAAATTTCCCTCATTTGTTCAGTAGTATGTGGAGGGGGAATATGAAATACAGTCTCTTTTCTAGCCTCCGACAGCCATCTTTTTCCCTCTTTTGATATATATATCCCAGATAACTGACCTGTTTCCTGCAGGATGGGACTTTTTTGCTGTAGCTGAGCTCACCCATCTCTTGCAACAGCTGGTTGGTGGCCTCAAAACAGCTTTCTTTACAATCTGCTGCTAATAGTATATCATCCACATATTGGAGATGAGTTACCTGGGGATTGGTGGCACAGAGGTGTCCCAGGTCCAGGTGTAGGGCTTCATCTTCCTTTTGGGACAATCCTGGATCCAGTGTCCTTTCTCCTTGATATAGGCACACTGATCCTTAGAGAGAGGGCCCCTCCAATTTTTAGGAACTCTCTCCCTATCATTATGACTGCACTGCGGTGGCCAGGATCTTAGTCAATTTTCTGTCTTGCCTCTTATCCTTTCTCTTTCTCTCCCTTCCTGCTCTTTCTGCTTTCTTTCCTCTTTCTCTTCTTCCATCTCCAGGCTGTAGAAAACCTTTTCTGCTACCTGCACTAAATCCTTCAAAGTCTTGTCCTGTAAACTCTCTATTTTCTGGAATTTTCTACAAATATCTCTGGCTGACGGGTCTATAAAGGTTATATTCACCATTGGCTTAGGCTCAACTGAGATAGGGTCATAGGGCGTAAACCGACAGTATGCCTCTATCAGCCATTCAAGAAAGGCTGCAGGAGATTCATCCAGACCCGGAACCGTCTCTCTTACCTTCATCAAATCGGTGGGATTTCAAGCAGCCCTATGGAGACCCGCAATTAGAGTCTGGCGGTAGACCTTCAACCATTCCCTACCTCCAGATGTGTTGTAATCCCAGTTGGTGTGGGTGAGGGGAAAGCCATCATGAATCTCATTAGGGAGGATGGAAGGCCTGCTGTCCATTCCAGGCACAGTCTTTCTTGTCCCAATGAGGACCCGTCTCATTCCTCAGTAGTTATGAGTGCCTGCAAGTGTTTCTGGCAATCATCCCAAGTGGGCTAGTGAATAGGACAGATTCAAACAAATATGAGCCTTTTATCTCACCTCCAAGAAATGATAGTCACTGCCTGTCCCATAATAAAGTCGTCCATCAAGAAAGTCAAAGAAGCAACAATGATAGAGACAAAGAGAACAAGACAGGCAGTTAGACAAGGATGCCCTTATGGGTGGTACCACAGAATTCTGATTGAGAGGCTGCCTCATGGCGGCTGTCTCTGAAGAGAAACAGATGGGAGGAAGACCATCAGGACCTAGCCTCCCCAAATGGAATCTGGAACGTCCTCCAGTTCCCAGTGAACCAATATTCTGACAAATATGTCTATCTCAGGGACTGAGCAGATGACCAAAAATATCCAGATAGGTGACTAAAAAGAAACAGTGGTATACCAGAAATCAGACTAACCTGCTCAGAGCTCAACTTCTGAGCCCAGCCAGTTGAGGGTTAAGGAGGGCACACTGTTTTCCTGGCAACACACCAAAATGTAACACCTGGAGTCTCACTGCTCAGGATTGCGCCCTTCACAGGAACAACTCACAGACCACAACTCAATGCAAAAGCAAAAGGTTTTCTTGCTGTCGAGATAGGGTCGCACCTCCAAAGACAGGACATGACCCTGAACATGCAAAGCACAGGGTTTTTATGCCTGAAAATCAGATCACTTTTGCTCTATACTTTACAGCTGGTTGTTTCTCAGAACAGTTCACCCCACCCTTCAAGAGCTAACAGCACCTGACTTCAATTCAAATAATCACAGTTATTTTTCTCATTCCCAGGTGGTCCCTCATTTGTTCTGATGGTGAAGTCACTGAATAATCTCATCTTGCAGGATTAAGAGTGCAGGGATCTGTTAAAGAGCCTGTGCAAAACAACCGCCTCATTCACTAAGGTAATTCAAGGCCCTGGAGAAGACTGTTCACCAACTTCATACAGAGATTGGGTTAAGCTCTCAAGAGGGCAGTACCAGACTGACACCAGATAAGCACTGATGCCATTCTTGGCGCATGATACTGTAAATATCACATGTAGGAGAGCATTTAGAGCATGAAGAGGAGGAGCAGCCCCAAGAAATGAATGATTAAGAGAGACAACTGCTATTGGCTCTCAGAAGCATCATGCCGACCTCACAAGACAAGCTACAGCTAGAGTTCCCAGTTCTCAAATCACCCGGTGTGCTATTTTGGGGTGAATCCGGGAATTTAGCAAAAATAAATAAATAAATAAATAAATAAATAAATAAATAAATAAAATGAGAATAAATAAAAATAAATAAATAAATAAATAAATAAAAATAGAAATAAATAAATAAATAAAAATAAATAAATAAATAAAAATATAAATAAATAACTAAATAAATATAAATAAATAAATAAATAAATAAATAAATAAATAAATAAAAAAATAAAATAAAATAAAATAAAAAGAGTTAAAATCTCTAGAACTCAAAATAGGAGGTGTGTTAACACAGAGGCAAGTGGTCCCTTTACTCACAGAAAGGAACAAGCAGATTCTGGCTCCAAGGGAATGCAAAGGTTCCCGGGGCTTCATGGCAGCTGTGGCAAGGGAAAGCACTGGTGTAGGGATCACAGCACCGAGAGGGACATACAGGCTAACCTCTTGCCATCAGTAAACAAACAGAGGGGCCTGTCAGGCTTACACCCCTCATGCAATAATACGAGCTGTCTCCCATCAGGCAGCCATGTGGTTCTAGGCAGGTAGGAAAATCTCAACTGAGGATTTCAGATTTGATACACACCACTGCATGCAGCAGCACAGCTTTGCATCTGGCTGCAGATAAACCTCTGACCCTATCCGCAAGGGTTCTATGTCACAAAGGAAATACAGCTGTTTATGGACCTGTGTCTTCAGGGATGGTAAAGCGGATCTCTGGAAGAAGCAGAATAACTTCTACAGGATCTATTGTACACCCAGGTACTGTCGATGGGGACTGCAAGAAAAAAGTTAAAATTATGGCACATGTAAAACAGGAGATGCAAAAATAAGGCAGGGTTAGAACTGCTCAGCTGTTACTGTTCTCCTCCATCTAGGGCAAAGCCACACCCTGAAGAACAACAGGCACATTTGGCAGTACCAGAAATTGTGTGTTCTGGAAAACAGTGCCTAATGATCAGAGATCCAAATTAATGGCAGCAACAAATGTTGTTCCTTGAAATGAAGGAAATGACTTCAGCATCCTCTCCCAAAAGTCTTGGGATCCACACTGTGTGCTTCTGAAGGTTCATACAGTTTCTAGGAATCTGTAAAATTTCTCCAGTAGGACAAAGTGTATGATGGATTAAATAGGTAGAACCGGAGGAACCAAGAGGGAACTTGACACCTTCTGTGGCCTGCCACTGAAGGAGAAATTCAGAAATAATTCCAGGAGTCTTTCTGCAGGATGAGTCTACTCTTTGCCCAAATGCTTAGACTTGCAGGGTCCTAACCATATTTAGATTGTTGAAATCATACACCGGGAGACTGATGCTCAAAGGAACTTAAGGCAGACGGCACACGCAGAGTGAAAGATCTGCTCTAGCCACGTTCCTCCTTGAGCATCAGCCAGAGCTGAATGAATGACCTTGTTAAAGTAGGCAAAGACTTCTCCTGGCTTATGCCTCTTCTCCTTGCCTGATCATCAGAAGCCATGCCTTAGACTCTCCCCGCAAACTCCTTGTGGGCCAACACAGGTGCGTACTGTGAGCTAAGCAGTGGAATTTGGGTAGAACACAAGGCCAACTGTTTCTGGAAAGGCTGCTTTAGGGTGGGATATGGGAAAATTCGTAGGAGGAAGGAAGGGTTTCACAGTTTGGAAGCAGAAGAGCGTTCCACGTTTTGGCCTGTCATTGGAGGCCTCGAGGGAGTGGGTGGGGCCTCAGGTCGGTATTTAAGGGTGAGCAGCAGACCCCTTTACGCATTTGCCATAGTCTGCACTTTCCTGGGTGTTGTTGTGAGTACACACTGGAGAGGAAGAACTCCTGTCAAAGTGTCCACGGCAGGATGGAAGATCAGGCAGATGTGGGTGGCTGCAGTAAGACAAAGACATCCCGGCGTCAAAAGACTGTTTGGCAGGCCAAGCAGAAGGAAGTCTTGCTCTCAGTTTTCACCAAGACACCTTACCCGAGCTTCAGGACCAGGCAGGAACTGGCCAGGGAATTCGGAGTTCCAGAGTCCTCCATCCGCGTGTGGTTTCAAAACCGCAGAACTAGAACTGGCATGTCGAGGAAGACCTCAGAGCAGACCACCGCAGGCTCCAGCCATGAAGCCTCCCAATAGCCTCCTGAAAAGCTTGTCGCCAGGGTACAACAAGCAAGAGGCCTGCCCTCAGAACGGAGAAGGCCTCGAACGCGGCTTAGTCCAGCACAGATCAGCATGCTAGTGCAAGCTTTTGAGATCTCTCCATCCCCAGACTATGCCACGAGGGTGCAACTGGCCCTGAGCACAGGTTTGCCTGAGGACACCGTCCACATATGGTTCCAGAAAAGAAAGGCCAGGCAGAAAGGCCGCGCTGGAGGCAGCACAGCTAAAGGTGAGGACCTGCCTGCCTCTCCTGGCCCGGAAAGGGCTCCTGGAGCATTGTGTTGCATTGAGGAGGAGGCTTCCTGGGACAGCTTGTTGACACCGGGTTCTGCAGGAGGCCAGTGTGCAGAAGCCTTGATGTCAAGACCCGAGCTCACCTTCTTCACAGAGGCCTACCCAGAATCCAGCGACTCCTGCCCTGTCCAGCTCTTCCTGGAGCAACCGGTGAGAACAGTGGAAGAGGAACAGGGACCAGCCGCTCTGGACCCAGATGTACCATGGGAGCAGATTGAACCAACACTTGAGGCTCCTCTCACGGAAGAAGAATATCAGGCTCTGTTGGACGATATTTGACCACATTGAGAACGCCCAGAATTGGGACTGTAAAACCCCCGTTGCCTGGACCCTAACCTGACCATTGTCTCAGAGACTCCAGCCAGAAATGAGCTTGGACAGATGCTCAGACTTGCACCTAAGAAAGGTGCAGAGCTCTAGGGATCCTGAGTAAGTGTTGGGGAAAAGATGGAAGGCCCTGGAGGTGCGAGGAACCTCACAAGAAGACCAACAGAAACAGCTGACCCAGCCCCCAGGGGGCTGGCAGAGACTGAGCCATCAAATAAGGAGCATGCTTGGTCTCGACCTCGGGACCCTGCACACACGTAGCAGGTGGGAGGTGAATCCTTGTGCTTCATGTGGGTTGCCCTACGAGGGAGGTGTTGTGGAGTGGCTCAACGGCGATCGAGAGTTGTTTCTAACCTGGATGGTTTTTGAAGGACAGTTATATAATGTTAGCTTCAATTATGATCAGGATAAATATGTAATTTGTCTGCTATTGTACTCTGCGTCATTAAATTATTTTTAGGCATTGCTATGACCTGGTTATTCTTTTCATTTGGAAGTTAATGTAAAGAGGAGATATGAACCTTCTTCTTGAGGATTTCAGTGTATTTGAAAGTGAGTTGCGCCAACCAGCCTCATGGACTAAGCCACTGATAGATTCCTCGATTTTCCATTTTTAGCCATCCACTGTTGAATTAATTGACTCACAGATTGTAAATCATTCTCATAAATCCTTTCCTATAAAGAGAGAGTTAGAGGGAAAATAAACTATGCATATAATCATCTTTCATATAGAACTACCAAATTTTCTGCTTTTAATAATGTCATGTAATTCATTCAGAAATCACTTAAACAATAGTAACTGACATATGAGGAGTTATAGAAAAAATATTCATCATCATGCAAAGTCAAAAATGCTACATAAATTTTTGGGTATATTGATGGACGAGGAGTTAACTTTTTGATGCAGTTGCATTCTAAAATATCATAATTGAATTACAAGTATTTTAATTTTTGCAGCATTTATATATAGTTTATTTTTACCTCAAATTAGTCCCTTCTTTGTCTCAATTTCCTCAACACACATTAAAGTTTGTGTTCATTTTTCATTTTCTTAGGTTAGAGATTTCATTTCATATGTGGATAACACCACGAAAATTAACTGTTCTATGCATGACACTGCTAATACCAAAACAGCATTCAAATAATAAGTAGACCTATCAGAATCACACTAGAATTCTCAGCAGAGATTATGAAAGACAGAAGGGCTTGGATGGATATCATGCAGACACCAAGAGACCGCCGATGCCAACCCAGACTACTATACCCAGTATATATGCAGCCATCCAGCCCTACAGAAGATACTAGAAGGAAATCCCCAACCTAATAATATGAAATACACTCCAGAAAATACATTGAAGCCCACACCATGAGGGGAAGTCCATGCCTGACACTGCCTGGATGACCATGAACCATAGTCAAGATAGCCTAGAGACACACGATATCTGTAAACATGACAGGCAACATATGTCAATGAAAGATACTCTGCTATAATCATAGATGAGTGCCTAGCCCAGTTGTCATCAGAGAGACATCACCCAGCGTCTGATGGGAACAGATGCAGAGACCCATAGCCAAAGACAATGATGTACCCAGCGGAACCCAGAAAATGAGGGAATATGTTATTGTAGGAACCAGAGATATCAAGGATACAGCAAGAGCATGGCCCACTGAGTCAATTGGGCTCATAGGGGATCACAGAGACTGAAGGTCAAAAACATAAACATTCAATGAGTCTTGTGAGCTAGGTTGTTGGCATACACCTTATGATCATTATCCTGATGTCGCTGAGGACTTCCAACAGTGAGAATGGGGTGTCTCTCACTCTTTTTCCTGACCTAGCTACACTTTCTCTCCTCATGTATTGCTTTGACCAACTCTGATATGAGGGATTATTCCTAGTCTTTTTGTAACTTGTTAGGCCATCACATTTTTTTTTTCATTGAAAATAAAGAAGCAGTGGATGAAGGAGATGTGAGGTGGGCAGAGTAGAGGTGGATAGATTGTGGCTGGGAGGAGTGGAGGAAGAGGAAACTGCAGTTGGGATGTAGTGCATGAAACAACAACAAAAATAAAATGCTACAACAAAATAAACTATCAGCAGCTAGGCCTCATGGTGAGCACCTGCATTCCTAGCACTCAGGAAGTTAAAGGTAGGTGGATCTCTGTGAGTTCAAGCACAGGCTGTTCTATAAAGAGAGTCCGGGACAGCCAAAATTATTCAGAAAAAATCCTGTCTTCAAACAAAAGAAATCTGTCAGCATTTTGTGTTTCATCTTTAGGAACTTTGTTTTATGTTCCACTTTTTTAATTTTTATTTTTAATATTAGACACAGC
>JAEOAE010001588.1:0-37898 GCA_036365155.1 Meriones psammophilus | reverse complement strand
ATATATAGATATCTTTTTCTTTCGTTTGCTGCCTGGTAGACGTCAGTAATGTCTTTTTGACAATCTCTTGTTTCCGTGTTGCTTCATGAATCGACCTCAGCGGTTGTAGACTGTGCTGTGCTGCTATGGGTGTTATGCGAGCAGACGCTGCAGCTGTTGCCACTTCGAATGGCAAAACTCGCAGCTCTTGGACGGTGAAACGTTTTTCCAGACGCCACTGCTTGCGCCAGCAGATATTCACGTCGTCCGTGTCCTGATCCAAGTCATTCTTCCAGGCTGACTCCTCCACACACATATACCTGTCTGTCATATCTCCACCTCCCGGACTTCTTCCTGCAATCCTCTTTCCCCATACATATCCATATACAATTGTTTGCATACGTATCTTTCTCTGTCTCTGTATAGATGTGGCTGCTGATGTATGTGTAGAGATGCCACCAGAGGAGGAACGAGAGTGCAGAAGTCACCCTTCAGCCGGGGGGGTTCTCTTGGTTTTCGTTTGTTGTCGTTTCTCTTAGCACTCTTTTTCAAAGTTCCTCTTCAACGTGTCCTCCTTGAGATCCTTTTACTTTCTCCTGCTGCGCTCCGACGTCCTCTCCATCCAGCTGCGTTCTCACCGCAATCATATGCAGCTTCTTCTTTCCACTCTGACACCCTTCACGATGACTGTGACAGCTGCAAAAGAGTCTACGCAAAATCAGGCTATTTACCTCCACCACCTTCACATATGTGTATCATCACGCATCCACATATATATGTAGCTGTAAAAATGCAGTAGTAGTAGTAGTAGTAGTAGGCTTTCTTGATAGTCTGTGTCGAGGAGGTGACAGAGCGGTGTTGGGAGTGCAGATGATAGGTCAGGACTCTTGGCGATATTGCATTCAGGCTGTTACACTTTTTTTTTTTGTACATTTTTCTGTGTGTAAGGAAGTGAATGCTTATGGGATTTAGACGTGCACTGGCCACTTCCTCGAAACACCCATAAAGCACTTCTCTCTGGTGTACAGACACCTGCACGTCCTTCATTCCCAAACATTCTAGACACTGCTGCAAAGAGCAGCCTCCTCCTCTTGACGATGAAATAAACATAAACATTTGAAAAGTAAACAAAGCCCTTCAGTTGACGGAGAACTCGAAAACAAACCTCCAGAGGCATCACTTTGCCGGGACGTTGCGCGTGGCTTGTGGACTGATTCCACTGCGCATCGAGAAACATCGCAAAAATTTACTTCTCTGACTTTCGGAAACTTCAAGCACTTTATCATCTACATGCAGTTGTCAATGGGAGAGACAACTGTACTGCATGGGAGATATCAGCTGCTGGTCCAACAGAGAACTGCAACTCCGCGGTCGCTGTGTATTGTTGTAACGATAGGCAGGTCAAAAACTTGTCTTCTATGTCAAAGGCAAACAGATGATGTATTCGTATTTTGCAGCGGTGGCCTCGCCTAGTGCAGGTCTCATACACCACTTGATATTCAAACCAATATAGTGTATATATATATATATATATATATATATATATATATAACTGTAACTATGTTAGATGTTTCTGGGTGTAGTGATATATGACATCTCGCACAATTTGAGAGGAAAAGTAGCTATATACTTTTTTCTAATAACCTAGACACTCCTGCGTAAAGAGGAAAATGCATGCAGACGCAGACTTCATATCATAGCACGTAGAAATTGTATCTATCCAGGAAGGAGGATCGCACGGAGCTCTTAGTACACTTGCGGACATACCGCTGCCACAGTAATGATGTTTTATTCATAGAAACTCTGTTTTTGTAATTTTGGGAAACTTGCTATTAGAATAGAAATCCCAGGGTGCACCGCTTGTTTGAAATGCAGGTCCTTTATGATACAAAAACCGGAAGAAGAAGCATTTACTTTAAGCGGATGAAAACGCGTGGTCATGTGCATCGTTAGCAATAATGTAATAGTGGCGTTCTTCATAGCACGGAAGGATTTAAACATGAAGATGATTGCTTTTTCCGATGGAAGAAGAAGAAAGGCAGTGCGCTGCCCTACTCGCACCGTCTTCACTGATGATAGTGCTGCTGTAGCTGCTGCTGCTGCTACTGATGTCTTCATCTCATGCCCGCTGCAAGCCACTGCTGTTAAATCGGCTGCTGCGATGGCCGCAACCATTTATGAGGAGTTCGAATTGAAGAAATCTTCTCCGACTACTGTCTGACGTGGTATTCGAAAAAGGCGTTGCGTGTACACTCTCTGGGCAGCTCAACAGTACCTGCACGTCGGATTCTCAAACACTGCTGTCTTCCTTGTTGATTTCTATAAGACGATTATATCCATTTTTTCCAATCTCTTCGCGCACGCGTTCAGTTCTCCTCACGATTGCATGTGGTTTGAAGACTTCTCTTGGTGATTACGTATTGCTGTATCGGCAGGACTTTTTGATTATTCGATGCGGACAAGCAAGAAGTATTCTTTCTTTCCTTTTTCATTAACCCACAGACACGTGCTATGTCTCCCTGCAGCGACACTGCTGTGAAAACAACTCACGCTTATGCAGCAGTCATTCTCAGGTCTCGCTGTTCGTATATTTCCGCACGTACCGCGTGGCTGTCTCTCTCCATAACTCCAGCACAGAGCTTCTTCTCCCAAGGAGGCAGAGAGGTCCGTTCTGCTCTACCAGGAAATATCGCTCTTCTGCATCAACCTTCCAACGCATTGACCTCTGTTTGAGGTAGCGACAGCAGTTCAATTAGCAGCACGTCCTTTTCGTCGGCCTACTGGTTTTGTCAGACTCCTCACCTCTGTTGGCCGGAATGTAACTTCGAGAGGCATCCGCGTGTGGACGAAGTAGACCTTCCATAGGAACTACGCAGCAGTGCAGAAGTCATAAGTTAGTCTATTGAAGTAGTCATAGGGTATTGGCAGCAAACATACCAGCGACAGGCCTAGTAGTAGGCTTAGTAGTAGGAGTAGAGTAATGGAAGCAGTTCAGTAGTAGTGGTAGTAGTAGTAATTGTAATAGGAGACGTAGTAGTAGAAGCGTAGCAATATAGTAATCGTAGTCCAATAGTAGTATATGTAAAAACCAATGTGCATATTTTGTGACTCCGGGACAGTGCGTTAGCTTCTAAGCGGCACTAATGGCAGGGACGTACATATCGTATGTATGTATGGGCTCCCACTTCGCCTATCTCCTGTGGCGAGTTGTATTTTCATTCAGGAAATACAGAACAAATCCACCTAGTTGCATATTACGACGCGCCGCTATGTCCGCGTAATATTGTCAAAGCAGAAGCCCCTCATGTTGGTGTGTGTGCGTGTGACATTTTATCAAGAAATGTTTTGCGTCGCCAATCAATTTTACACAGGTCTGCATGGAATGAAAGACTTTCTCAGTTCTGAAGGTTTTTAGGCTGAAGCTTCGTGTGTGTCACCAGAGGAGGCAGTGGGGCAACTGTCTGCCTGAGTGATTCGTAGACCCTGAAATGTATGTCGAAGATGCACGTACTTACTGACACTTTTTCATCAGGCTTTGATAAAAACAAAAAGAAGGGCATGTGCTTCAGATATAGAGAACACGACAACCTGCTTGCATATACTAAATATACACGCGTATCTGTTCTATCTATCTACCTACGCATATAGGGGTGCGTAAACATCGCATTCTCAAAAAGTGTAAAACTCTTGAACATTCTGGAGACATATATTTGCCCCGAAGTAGACGCCGGTATAGTGTCGCTGATGGTTCCCTGAAATCTCTTCTGGAGAAAATACCTTCTGTGGACATTTGATTTCAGATAAGGAGAAAAGCATAGAGAAAAAAAGACGAGAATGATTTTTAGGTGTTTTTGCTGTGAACATTGGCGTCCCACGAGAAAACGCATAGGTAAAGGAGACGAGAATTGATATTTTACGTGTTTGCTGTGGGCATTGGCGTTCCACTACGCACAGGCGCTAAATAAATTCTTTTCTCCCGCACTTCACCCGCTTTTTTTCCTACTTTATGACTTTTCTCTGCGACGTGCACCTCCGCTGGTGCAGTAAAGAACTGAATATTTCCTTACGCCAGCTCATTCTCATGCCCCCAGGCCGCTTGAGAGAGATATTCGTTCTCTATCATAGGCAAATGCTACGGCAATCACATGGTCTCGAGGAGTTGTACTGCCTTGTAGATGACCCTAAAGGCAGTACAAGCTTTACACTCCACGAAGCGCGTTGTGGGCTTGCCCGTGCAAATTCCGAGACGAGGCAGCACAGTGGTGGTGCGCGTTCTCGCTCAGACGTAAACAGAATAAATTGTTTTGTGACTGCCGTGTCCTTATTGTTTTTAAGGTGCCTATTTCTGAGGTTTTCCGGTATCCAGACGCATCATCTTGAAGTCTCTGGACCTCCATATAATAAGAACATCTCCTGCTTTTAATAGTGTGCTCGAGCATCTACCACAAATCACTCTAGGCATTCTCGCGGGCAAACAGGGAGGCTAATGATCCAGCGCAGAAAATCATCGTTGAAATCAAATCAATTGACGCAGGAGGGCGTGAACAAGAAGCTTCAGACACCAGAGTCTTCTTCGTGTTGTCCTACAATTTGCGCGAGACAGTGAGGGACAATTATATCTTGATGAGTCTACACGTACCTCACCACCAGTTGCTTTCATCTGCTGCAAAAAACTGATGAAATCAACGGAAGATGGTTGAGTCTCGTATAGTGAAAGAAAAGAAGAACAAGCAAATACGTGTATGTAGCAGGGACTTTGTCTCGATTCTACAGAGCTCTCACTTACGTGCACCGCTGATGCCCACCAGAATAGACCTCAAGACTTTCACATTGCAGAGAGATATGCTGCGCTACTGCTGCTACTGCTATTTGCAACTATTGATACCTTAGGACTGCCGTTGATGCTCCTATTGCCCTCCAGCTGCTGCTGCCTCGTCTACCGCCGCCGCAGCTGTTGCTGCTAACACCTCTCCCGGGGCTGGGGGGCAGGGACAGCGGCAAGACAAAGAAGACGTCGAAGCGCGACAGGTTCATTAGCATGGACCTTCCTTTCGTTTTCATCTCGATTTTTTTTCTATATTTAGCAGAGGGATCTACAGCAGATGCGTCCGTTGCCTCTCTCGCTTCTTCTAGCCTCGCGGCGTTCCACTGCACACTGTTCATTTCTCCTTTTCCTTTTGCGATCCTCGTTTTCCTCCTCCTCTTCGTTTTTCCTTTTTTCCGTCTTTCCTCTCTGTCTGCCAGTTCGCTTGTCTCAATGTCAGTTCAGCAGCTTCACGCTGCTGACGTGCGTGTTCTACCAAAATATGAAATTTACAATTTCTCCTTGTTTCACACGTGGACCCGGCAGTCTAAGAGCAGTTCTCCTACGATGCCCTCTTTAAATGTTTTTCATCGTGATGCGTTCTCTGAGACTAGCCGGTGGTTCGAACCAGCTGCCTCTTGCAGCGAGGACGACGACGATGCACGAAGGGCGGACATTCTCTAGTGGCATGATCTCCGTCACTCCACACATTTTCGTCTCTTTTTCTCTTTTTCTTCTCGTTGGCATTTCTGGTGGTTCCAGTTTTCAAAAAACGCACCTTTCCAGAAAAGGCAATCTCGCGACAAACCTCTCGAGACGTTGTCCCGGTAGGCACACAAAACAGCTGAAAGCTAACAACAGCTCCTGCAATCGCAGTAGTAAAGAGAGAATTCACAAGAGAGTTGAAAACAACGTCCGTTCTTGCGAGGGAGCCAACAAGTCTTTGTCTTTGCAGACGTCCAAAATATTTTCTTCCCGCCTTACTCTTACGTGCAGCAGCAGCCGGCACACACGGGACGACTGCCACTACCGCCCGTTGCTGGAGTCTTTTCCATCCTGCTGGTATTTTCTCATTTTTTTCCTTCAGTTCGCTTTCTTTTGCTTCATCACCTTCATCACTTGACGTCCCGGATCTCCATACGATGCAAACGAGCGGAAAGACTTTCTCAACAATTCAACAATCCCCACATTCACGCCTGCACACACCGCGCCCTTAGACTTCTCCTCCTCCCTCCTCATTCCCGTTCTTCCCCTTTTTCTTTGGATTATTTCTCTGCTTGACATATAGAAAGGCAGCTCCACAGAATTCCGTCGCTGGGAAAGACTTTGTTTCACGAAGATGTTTGTCCAAAGGCAACACAAATAGCCATGCCTTGGGGCAAGCCGACATAAGGTACAACTTCTCCTGGCCAAAGTTTTCACCGCGTATCCCACTTCTACGGAGCGCTTCTCTTCCTCCGAAGAGATCCGTCTCCGATGCGGTTGAGAGATCGATGGAGAGAGTCATCGTTGATTGATTGTTCACAACGGGAAGAAGAAAGCTGTCCGTTGCGCATTGTCTCACTGCAAAACTTTTGAAACAACGATGCGTGCGTTTTTTCCCTTCTTAGTTTACGATGTTTCTTTCTCTCCTTGTCAATCTAGGAATGAAAAAGAACTGTTTCTTCACACGAAACAACACACACCTCTTTTCCCAAGAATTTGAAGCAAAGTCAGGCTTCAACGTGCTTTCACGCAACTGGGCACGACATTAGAGTACCTGTCGCTGTGGTGTGTACATATCAAAATACACAGAGAAAGACACCCTTAGCAGATGTGGAAACAGACGTTTGCACATCTGTTTTCCTTTCTCATTCTCCTTGTCCCTCTTCCCATTGTCCTGGTTCTACTTCCGAAGACGAGACAAAGAAAAGGCCTTGCCTTGTCATTTGTCTCTGTTCTTCTGCTGTGGGCACTAAAATAGGCTTTCTTCAAAAAGTGCGTGTTCTTTCCGTTACACTGCGCTTTTTCTTTTTCTTTCATCTCCCCCTTTCACGTACAACTTTTTAATAACCACAGAAAACGTCTCATTTTATTTTCTTTCCTGCCAGGCGCATCTTCTTTCTCAATGCCGTCGAGTGTCGGCGCATTCCCTCTCCACGGACGTACCGCGGAACAGAGAAGTAGAACTCCACTTCGATATTCACCCCCACTGATACACCCCACATATTTCCGGGTACAAGAAACATATATCTTTCTGCACCAGGGAGATATATATATATGCACTTTGCATATATATATATATATATATATATATATATGTGTACAAACATACATATACTTATACATATACCTTTCTGTTTGGTGCATCTAGGGAATGGGTGTAGAATTAGGCTACAGTATGTATGCCCGGCATCCAGGGGAGAAACGTCCAAGGCTGTTGTGCGTCTTTGCTGCTGTGCGTGAAGGACGTAGAACTGTTGCCTGAGACTGCCTCTGTATTTGCTGCATCTGCCGGGCGCGCTCGTACATAAAGAAGTCTTTACTCTCTATTTGAAGAGGTATGGAAATATCAGTCCATAGAGGTCAATACATATAATAACAAGTGTATATATATAGAGGGGAGAGTCAACAGGAAGAGGACACGAAATTTCTTTTCTCTTCTTTATTGTAGAAACCCCATGTCCAGGGTATGCATCTCCACATCTCAGTACGCATGGGATTCAGGTTCACATAATCATATATATACATACAGGTGGATATAGAGGGGTCTCTACGCATATATGCATGCACACACAAAGCATGTGTATAGAGAAAGGAATATACATAGATATGGGTACATAGACATATAGATGAGAGGCTCAGAGATGTGTGTGCATAGTCGAAAGAGAAAAAGAAGAAGAAGAAGAAGGCATGCGAAAGAGGAAGAGCAGGCACATTTTTTCCGATGGGAGAGTGTGAAGGACGCTGCAGCAGCAGGTTCAGCAGCAGAAGGGACACTGGAAAGAGAGTAATGAAGAGAAGTGATGGTCTAAAGGAGCGCAGCTGCTGACGCTGGAAGTGGTGGAGGAACAGAAGAATGTCCAGAAGAACAGCGACAGCTTGCTTCCCTCTGGAATGAAGAGGGCTTGCAACGAAGAGAGAGAGCCAGAAACAGAGAGAGAGGGAGACAGGGAGGGGAAGGTAGGGAGACACAGAGAGACAGGGAGACAGGAAGCGAGAGTGGGAGGCAGGAACAGAAAGTAGGGAGACAGGGAGAGAAAGGAGGGAGACAGGGAGAGAAAGGAGGGAGACAGGGAGAAGTCTTCGGTGCTTCAAGGAGATGCTGGAAGCTTCATTCTCGCCTCCGTCTCTTCTGCGTTCTTCTCCACACGCGCAAGCAAAGAGAAGGACTAGGACGCAGCAGCAGCAGCTCGTGGGCCCAGGGACAGGCCAGTCTGCTCTGGGGTCTGCTGCAGCAGCAAATCTGCAGCATGGAAGCAGCAGCAGCAACTGCTTTCGCGCTGCAGGAGGCACAGCGCTTCCGCCAGCAAGCAACAGCAGGTTTAAAGTCCACTTCTTCCCCTCTTCTCCAAACAACAACTAGCGCATGCAGCAATGCTGCTGCTGCACACACAGGAGGCCGCACACCGCAGAGAAGGCGTACCTTCCCGCAGCAGAAGCAGCAGCAGCAGAAGCAGCAGCAGTAACAAGGGCCTGCACCAAGCAGCAGTAGCAATGCCTGCAGCAGCAGTACCAATGCCTGCAGCAGCACTAACAATGCCTGCAGCAACAGCAACAGCAGTAACAGCAGCAGCAGCACAAATCTGCGTAGGAGGCCGCAGAGCCCACCTCAGCCTCTCCTCAGCGGCTACAGCACGACAAAGAACAAGACTTACGCGGGAGATGCAGCCCGGCGAGTGAAGCTGCAGGCAAATCTTTCGGCTCGTGGCATCATCTGCAGCAGCAACAACTGCTGGCAAGAACGCACACAGCAGAAGAGTTCCCGAACCCTGCTGCAATGACCTCCGTCGAAGAACATCATTCAAGTGCTGCATGCGAAAAGCATGCCCTACGATGTAGTCAGCAGCAGCAGCAGCACCAACAGCAGCAGCAACGGCGGCGAGCAGCCAACGACGACAGCAACGGCGGCAGCTGCCGCAACAACGATCCAGACAGAATCAACTCCAGCCACTGCACCAGCAGCGGCCAGTCGCAGCAGCAGCTGCAGCAACAGCAACCAGGCAGCAGCAACTCTGCCCGCAGCTGCAGCAAATCCAACTGCAGCAGCAGCTGCCGCAACAACGAACCAGGCCGCAGCATTTCCGACCGCAGCACCAGCAAGAGCAGTGGCAATGCAACAAGAATCAGACAGCAACCGGAACTTCATCCGCAGCAGCAACAACAGCAGCCACAACGGCAGCAGCAAACAGCAGCAGCAGCAACAACATCCCAGGCAACAGCACTCCACCCGCTGCAGCAGCAGCAGCAACTCCAACCGGGCAACTGCAACAGGCGCAACTGCAAAAATGGCAGCAGCAACAGGTGCTGCAACAGCGCTCCAGGCGGCAGGAGCTGCGTCCGCAGCAGCAGCAGCAGCAACTCCAACCGCAACTGCAGCGGCAGCAACGTCCCAGGATGCAGCCACTCTCCCACAGCAACTCCAACCGCAGCAGCGACAGACGCAACAGCAACAGCAGCAGCTGCTGCGACAACGAGCGAGGTCGCTGCAACTCCAGCCGCAGCCGCAACAGCAGCAACCACCAACCGCAACAGCTGCAACAGCCGCAGCAGCAACTCCAACCGCAGCAGCGCACCAACAGCCGCAGCCGCAAATAGCAGCAACAGACGCAGCCGCAACAGCAGCGACAGCCACAGCAGCAACAGCAACGACAGCCACAGCAGCAACAGCAACGATCTAGTTCGCAGCAACACAAGTCGCTCCAGCAGCAGCAACTTCAGCCGCAGCAGCAGCAACAGCAGCTGTCACAGCAACAGGAGCCAGTTCAGGAACAATCACCGCAGCAGCAATTTGTTCATATGTGCGTCCCGTGTGGGCCTGTTTTCATCTCGGCAGAAGTGCAGGATGCATGGAAGGCGTCTGGGTGTCCACTGGCTCTCTCTTCTGCCGCTTCGAAAAAGCCTGGAAGGCGCAGCGCTCCTCCCTTGTGGCTTTCTCTATAACAGCAGCTGCAGCATCAAGGGAGAGAAAAAAGTGGAGGACGAAGCAGCTCAATTGTTGTGCTTCAAGGACAAGCAGTGTGTGCACCACTGGCAGCAGCAGCAGCAGCATGCATACTCCTCAGCAGCAACAGCAGCAGTAACACGCCTGCTGCGGGAGCAGCACACAAAACTGATAGTAGTTTGTCCTGCGTTGCATCCTCTGCCCTGCTGGTCGCAGCTGCAGCTGCAGTGCTGCAGTCCTCTTTTCCCAGACGCAGCAAACTGCTGCGAATATGGAAGAAACAGGAACACATGCAGACCTCTGCTGCTGGATATGGCAAATGCTCTGCTGTTGCTGGTCTCTCGTGCTTGACCGCGCCGGAGAGGTTGCTGCAGCTGAAACGTTTGCTGCTGCTGCTGCTGCTCCTGCTGCTGTTCGGATGAATGACTCTGCTCATGTTTCTACTTGCTTCTCTCTTCTACCAGCAGAAGCCTCTTCTTCACCTCTCTTCTGGGCCCGCCACCAGACAGACAGCAGCCTTTTATCGACTGCAGCAGCAGGCTGCTCAGCAGCAAGTGCAACACCAGGAGAAGCAGGTGTACGGAGAGTCGCAGCAGCATCTGCAGGGCAAGGCCATAACCTGTTGCACGTCAGACAGCGGCGTCAGGGTCAGCAGCAGCGCCCGCCAGGACAGCAAGATACGAAAGGCGCTGAACAGCACAGAAAGGCCACTGCTATCACCTTTCCACGGGAGAAGTTTCCTTCTTGCAGTAGTAGAACTGCTGCTGCTGTTGTTTTCTGTTCCTGCGCTCCTGCTGCTGGGCTTTCGCCGAAGTGTCTGAGCTTAGGCGCGACTGCCGCGGCTGATTCCGCTGCTCTCGGCGTTGCAGGTGCTCCTGCTCCTTCTGCAGCTGGTGCTTCAGCTGCTTCTTCTTTTCAGGCATGCACGCGCTGCAGAGACAAATGTCGATGACACTGTCTGCGGATGCCGCTTCTTCCTCCGCTGACCTACGTGACGCCGCATGCGCCAGCAACTCCAACAGCAGCAGCAGCTGCAACAGCAGCGACAGCTTCGGCGGGCAGCAGCACCTCCAGAAGCAGCAGTAGCGCCAGCAGCTCCAGCAGCAATGGAATCCAGCAGCAGCAGCAGCAGCCGCAACAGCAGCAGTGGCAGGGCAGCGGGCAGCCAGGCTCTCTAGCAGCAGAAGAAGCGATGCTTTCTACTTCACTTGACAGCAGATGAAGAGGCAGCGGCAGCCTCGCACACGGCAGCAGGCAGGAGCAGGAGCACCAGCGCTGCGATCTCGCTTCAGCAGCGTGCAGCTGATGCTCCTGGTGTCGCTCCATCTACAACGTTTGATGTTGCATCTTCCGCTGCTATTGCTGCAGGCGTTCCAGTGAGTCCCGGAGGGCCCCTGCTGCTGCTGCTGCTGCTGGCGAAGGTTCTGCTGCAGCAGCAGAGTGCGCAGGGTGCACTCCACAGAGTCGAAGGACAGCGCAGCAGCTCATTGGTAACAGAGAACAGAAGACGCCTTCATCAGATTTTGCACCGCATTCCTCCAGTGAAGAAACCAGCAAGCAGCAGCAGCAGAAAGAGCGAGGTCGCGTGCGCCGCAGCACCAGCAGGAAGGGCAGGGGCCCATGTCGCAGCAGCAACGCAGAGTGGCCGTCCCGCTGGGGCAGCAGAAACACCTGGAGCCTGTCACGTTGAGCAACGTGGAGCAGTGTTTGCACTCGCAGAAGCAGGGGAGAGACGCGCAGCAGTTGCAGCAGGAACAGGGTCTTCTTCGATATCAGCAGCAGCAGCAGACAGAGCAACCCCTCATCTTATCAACGGCAGCAGCCGCTTGACAACAGGGAGCAGCAGCAGCAGCAGCGCCAGCATCAGCAGCAGAAGCGCGAAAGTCGGGAAAGGTGTTTGGCAACGACCTGTAAATACACAGCCGCAGCACCGAGCGACTGCGCTGTGGGGCGTGCACGAGCAGCAACAGCACTTCCTCATGAGGCAGACAGAGTCAAAGCAGCAACAGAAGGAGCGCGAAGAACAGTTCCAGCAGCAGCAGAGTCTACAGTGGCGCTGCGTCTGCGAAGCCGTGTACAGCGATGCGAGCGGTAGTGGTGCAGGCAGCGGACATGAACTTTGCCGCGTTGCAGGTTCTTCTGGAAGTGTCGTTTGAACTCTGCTGGTGCAGATTCCTTGCTGCTGCTCCTCCTCCTCCTACGCCTCTTCCACGACCTTCGTCTGTTTCTCCTGCTGACTCTATGCATTGTAGAAGATGCAACGCTGTGGCTGCTGCTGACTGTACGTTGCTCATCTCTCACCACTGCTGCTGCGGCCCTGCTTGCCCGTTGCTTGTCTTTCCTTCTGCTGCTGCTGCTCTTGGAGAACCGCTCTACGCTCTTCGACTGGTCGGACCCTGTCTAGCTCTCCTGTCGCTGCAGACAGGCCAGCAGTCTGTTCTGGTAAGACAGAGGCGCTCTCTCCTGTCTCTCGCTTTCATCCTCCTCCAGCAGCAGCAGCACACTTTCTGCTGCTGCTGCGGCTGGTCGCCGAGGAGGTGTTCCTGATGCTGCTGTACTCCTTCACACGTGTGCTGCATCTCCTCCTCCCACGCAGAAGACGCTCGCTGCTGCTGCTGCTGTTGTAGCAGCGAAAAACAGTGCTGCTGCAGCTGCTGGGGATGCTATAGCAGTGAGGAGCACTGCTGCTGGTGAAAATGCTCTTGCTGTTGGTGGCGTTGCTGCCTTTGACACTTTCTGGTGACGAAAGAAGAAAAAGTCTTCCTGCATTTCCCTTCTCGGAGCGGAGTGCTGCTGGAGTTTACAGCACATACCGCAGGCTGACTCAGCCCTGCTGCTCAAACCACAGCAGCAGACAGCAGCAGTGCAGCATCTATGCAGCAGCAGTTGCTGCAGCAGTGCAACCCCACAACGTGGCTCCTCAGCGGCCTCGCGCCCTGCCTTCTTGCCTTCGCTTCTCTCTGTCCTGCTGTTGCTGATGGTCAGACGTCGCGCTGGTGCTACTTGGACGCGACAGCAGGACATCTGCTGCCTCAGGGAAGCCGGAAAGGACGCCGGCACCAGCAGCGGAAAGGGCGACAGCAACAGCAGCAGCGGAAGAACGACAGACAGCAGTGACGCAGCAGCAAGCCAACGATCTGGCCACGCAACAGCGACAGCAGCAACAGCAGCAGCAGCGATGACAGCAGCAACAGCAACACCAGCGACGACAGCAGCAACAGCACCAGCAGCGACGACAGCAGCAACAGCAGCAGCAGCAAGAGGGAACAACTGTGGACTCTCTGTTTCTGTGTGCATGCAGAAGACGCGGTCTGCTTTTCCAGCAGCAAGACGGGCTGTCTGCTGCAGCCGCTGCTGCTGCATCGTCCTTGATGTCTGTTGTGCCTGATAGATTTGCATCATGCTACGGGTGCTTCAGCGATGCGTCTTGCTCTTCACACCTCTGACGCTGGCAGTTGTGCTGCAGCAGCAGCAGCAGAACAGCAACAGCAGCACGCCACCTGCTTCCCGTCTCCCAGCGCTGCTGCTGTCAGCTCTTCTTTGTTTTGCTGCCCTGGCTGCATCAGATCACGCAACAACAGTCACAAATGCAGCCAAACAGCAGCACCTGCAGCAGGGGAGAGGCAGAAGTGGAAGGAGCTGCCAAGAAGCTAGAAGAAGAAGAAGAAGTCATGAAACAACAGCAGCAACAGCTGCAGCAGAGGAGTATCTCCAGCGGCAAAGAAGCACCAGCAGAACCCTGTGGAGGACGCAGCACGTCAGACAAAGCCTAAAGAAGACGGCGCACCAGCACGCGCTGACGCGTAGGCTGAAGGAGTTGAAGAGTCAGAAGCAACAGTTGAGGAAGCAGCACCTGCTGCTGCACCAGCAGCAGTTATTCATCCAGCAACTCCGCCGAAAGAAACTGTGAGGGCGTCGTACAGCAAAAACAGCAGAAGGGAAGAAGAGCAGCAGCAGAAGGAAGAGCACTAGCCACGGCAGCAGCAGCAGGCTACGTATCGACAGCAGCAGCAGGAGACGAAGCAAGAGAACCATCAGCCAAGAGAGTGGCATCAGCGCTTGCAGCAGGTGGGGTTCCCCCCTTGCAACGGAGCTTCTCCCAGCGTATCGCGTCTTCGGTTGTAAAGCAGCTGCGGATGAATCCGTTCCTGGAGCACGCAGCGCCAACCGAACCTCTGCTGCACCGCGCTCTCCTGCTGCTGCAGCATCTGTTGCTGCTCACTCTCCTGCTGTTGTTCTACCTCCTGCTGTTGCTCACTCTCCCTGCTGTTCTGTCTCCTGCGGCTGTGTCTCCTGCTGCCGTTTTTATGAGTCCTGCTGCTGTTCTGTCTCCCGCTACTGATGCACTTGCTGCCACCGAAGCAGCCACAGGACCGCTGCGGAAGCTCTTTCTGTTAACAGCACTGCTGGTGTCAGAAGTAGCTCTGCTGCTATCTCTCCTTCTGGAAGGATATCCCTTCCTTCAGGTGCTGTTGCTGCTGCACGACCGACTGCAGCTCCTGCTGCTGCTGAAAGTCTGCTGCTGCTTGCTACGCTGTTGATGGCAGTCCTCTTCCTTCTGCAGCAGTTGCTGCTGTTGCTGCTGTTGCGGCCCTCCGCCGCCGACGCAGCGCCTCTGGGGAGAAGCACCAGGCGACACCGACACTAGCCACTGCACAAGCAGCAACAACAGCAGCTGCAGCAACTGCAACAGTAGCAGAAGAAACAGCAGCAGCAGAAGAAGCAACAGCGGCAAAGCTGCAATAGCAACAGAAGCGACAGCAGCAGAAGCTGCAACAGCAGCAGAAGGAGCAACAGCAGCTGAAGAAGCAACAGGACCACAAGAAGCAACAGCAGCAGAACGTGCAATAGCAGGCAGAACCTGCAACAGCAGCAGGACCTGCGGGCAGGGCAGAAGCTGCAACAGGAGCAAAGGAAGCAACAGCAGCGAAAGTAGGAGGAGAAGCAGCAGACACAGGGGACAGCAGCATCGGCGGCTGTAAAACCCATTCGAGCAATATCAACGGCAGATGTAACAGCAACAGAAATCATGATGACTGCAGCAAGAGCACAGCGGCAGCAGCAGCAGAAGTAGCAATGTCGGGGGTACCACGCACATGGCACCAAGAAGATATTCGCCGTGGGCAGCAGGCAACAGCGGCATTTGAAACAGCGTTAGAAGGGTGAGATCAGTGACACCGGCAAAGCGATAGAAGAAGAAGCAGCAGCAGCAACAGAAGGAAGGCCGCGCGGAAGCAAAACAGCAGGAGCAGTAGTAGAAGAAGGAGCAGCAGGAGCGGAAGAAGCTGGGCCAGCTGCACAGGTCAGCAGGGTGCGAAGCGGCAGGATGTGCATCAACCGCAAATGGAATGGCAGACATAGCAGCAGCACTGTTGAATGCAAAGATTCAGTTAAGCCGACGGCTACTTCAACGGCACTTCCACGCCAATGTGAGGCGGACAGCAAAAAAAAATACTGGAGAGCAGCAGACACAGCAGCAAATGAAGCAACAGCAGCATCTGACGGCAACAACAGCACCTGAAGCAACAGCAACAGCAGCAGCAAACAAACTTTAAAAAGCAGCAGCAGGTCGACGCGTCCATTCTTCCTGCAGCACGTCCACAGAGGGAGGTTGTGCCGTCGTTGTCACATCTGCTGGACGACTCAGTGTGGTCGCAGAGCAGGCCTCTTGTCGCGTAGTTCGCAGCAGCAGAATGTGTGCCAGCAGCAGAATGTGAAGCAGCAGCAGAAGCTGCAGCAAGAACTCCGACGACAGCAGCAGTATCAACCGGGAGACAGAGGAGGCGTCTTTCTTAGCAGCAACAGGATCAAGAAGAACATCCACAGCCGCAGCAGAAGAATGTACTGCGACTGCCTGTGCACTGCTAAGATATATATATCCAGCGTCACCGCTGGTCCAAATATATATCTAACAGCTGCTTCCTCATGTACAAGTAGAGCATAGCCAATACACATCCCCAGCAGCAGCCTTCCTATCTCCAGCAGCAGCAGTGATAGACAAGACAGCTACGATATAAATTCAGCGACAGCGATAGCAGCGGCAGCAGCGACAGCGACAGCAACAGCAAAGAGCAGCGACAGCGACAGCAACAGCAGCAGTGACAGCGACAGCAGCGGTAGCAGCAGGGACAGCGACAGCAGCACTTCAGCGACAGTGACAGCAGCAGCGACATATGGCACCGCCAGCAAAATCAGTAGTGAAGGATCTTCCGCCTGCTTCGGAGTGGAAGCAGCAACGGGGTATTCAGGCGTGACAAAGCATCAGCAGAAGCAGAGAAGACCCTCTCCTTTCTCAGCCGGTGGTACTTCTTCGACAAGAGGCATTGCTGTCGCAGCAGCTGGATCTCTTGTTGCTGTCCGAGCCTCTGTCAGAATGGAGCTGGACATGCTGCTGCCAGTCTCTGCAGCAGGGACATCAGCTGGCTGTTTCTCCAGTTGGGGCTTGTAGACGACGCTGGTGCTGCAGCACGTCAAGCTGACTCGGCATTCTGGGGTCAGGGGCCTGCTTCACGCCGACGCGACAGCAGGAGAAGGTGTTTCGAAGAAGCTGATGATGTGCTGCTGCAGCAGCAGCTGCATCACCAGCAGCCGTGTTTAAGAGGCAGCAACAGGCGGCGCCCTCCCGCAGGGCCAGCAGCAGCAGCAACAGCAACTTTTTTGATAAGAAGCAGAAGCAGCAAGAGGATGGCAAATGCTACGGCAGCAACAGCAGCTGCCGGAGAAAGAGAGAGTTCCTGGGCCGCTCAGCATGCTGCGCATAAGGTGCCGAGTTCTCTTTTTCGCAGAAGACGCAGGAGTTTGAACTGCAGCAGCAGCAGCAGCAGCATGCGCAGCAAGCAGCAGCAGCAGCAAGGTGGTGTTGCTGCAGCATCAGCAGCAGCAGCAGCAGGTGCCAGCAGCAACAGCAACAGGGATTCAGCAGCAGCAGCCAATTCAAGCGAAAGCAGCCGACGCAGCATCATTCAGGAAGAGAGGAAAAGCAAAGCGGACTTTGCTGAAACAGCAGGCAGACGTTCGTCCAGCGACGGCAGCAGAAAGACGCAGCAAGCAGCTAACAGACAGAAAACAGCCTGAGAAGGGTTCCGAAGCAGCAGCAGCGGCAGGAGAGGGAAGAAGAAGCAGCAAATACAAGGAGCAGCAGCAGAGCAAAAAGAAAGATGAGCAGCTCTTTCGTGGAGGGAAAAGCAGGCAGTTCCGAGAAACAGTCAGAAGGAAGCTTGACATCAGGTGCAGCAGAGGAGACAGCAGGGAAGGGAGGAGGTTACCGCAGGAAGCGTTGTTACTTTAAAGGAAGAGGCCCAAGCCAGCAACACCCAGCCGGACGAAGAGAAGCAACGTCTGCTGCAGCAGCAGCTGTTGCTGCGATGGGAGAGTTTTTGTGCTGGAGCATGCGGATGGCGGCAGCTGCTGCTCTGCTGCAACAGCAGCAGCAGCACGAAGGAGAGGTTCTTGTTTTGCCTCAGGCACAGGTGCTGCTGCGACAGGAAGAGGAAGCAGCAGCAGCGACTGGCACGCGTCAGTTTGGTCCACCTGCTGCTCGTAGAAGACGATGATGACAGCAGCAGCAGACATTTGCAAGAAAATAGCATTTACAGCAGCAGCGGCGGCATATCGGAGATGCACCCATAAGCAACAGGAACGACAGACACAAATAGATATGCTGCAGCATGAGGCGAACCGCCGCAGCACGGCACCAGGAAGACCGAACAAAAGAAGCAGCTGGCGTCAGCAGCAGAAAAGCGTGCACATGCGTCTTCTTCTGCGCCCAGGCTTCTCGCGAATACCGGAAATCTCCTCCAGCGGAGCGGCATCAATGGAACAGCAGGGAAGCTGCAGCATGTTGAAGAATGGAGCAGAACACCAGCAGCAACAGGCCCTGCTGCAGCCACAGCAGCAGATGGGCAACAAAGAACGTCACCGTCCTTCCTTCTTCAAACACGCACACACATTCACAGTGCGCCGATGCAGCAACAGGCTGGAGAGACGTGTGGTCTGCTTCTGCTGCCGGTGCCCCACCACTAGCCGCAGCAGCTGCTGCTGCATCATTCTGACGCCTTAATGGGGATGGCGAGAAACCCATATTTTCGTAGAGGCGGAGCAAGGTGCTATATACCCATACTCTTATGTCGGGTGTCTACCGCCCAAACATCAAATATATAGTCTTCATCTGCAGGAGCTGACATACCCGTCTGCTTCGCATCTACTGCTCGTCGTGCGCCATGTGCTGCGGGAAGGAAGCAACGAATAGACAGGAGAGACGTGGACTGCAAGAAGGCAGCAGAGAGGCAGAAAAAGCTGCTGGAAAGGGGGAACAGCAGTAGAGAAAAGAGATATAGAGAGGATGCTGCTGCTGCACAGGCAACGACAGCAGATGCTGCGTGGCCTCGAGATTGATGTCAATGCTATTGCTGCTGCTGAGGTGGAGCGCCACCTGTTCGGCATGATCAATGATGAATGCAAATTCAAGCTCTGCTATTGATGCTGCTGTTGCAGCATGACTGCTTCCGAGGCCGTCGCTATTCTGAAGCAGCAAAACAGTGCGCAGCAATGCTGTGGAACCTTTACTGGCTTTTTAAACAGCAGATGGGAAACAAAGCACGACATGAAGGACCGACGTCATCCCTCCTGCTTCCATAGAGCTAATGGCGGCTAGCTGAGGCCAGTGAATCAAAAGCAAGAAGCAGTGGCATCTCTGCCTTGCTGCGGCTGCTGCAGCAACAAACTCTTTCTCTCCAGTCTAAGCACCAACAGCAACAACAGCGGGAGGATGCAGCAACAGCAGAAGAACAGCAACAGCAGAAGCTACCAACATCAGCAGAGCAGAGAGCAGAGCAGAAGCAGCAGAACAGCAGAAGCAACAGCGACAGCAGAAACAACAGCAACAGCAGAAGGGCAACATCAGCAGAAGCAGAAGCAACAGCAGAAGCTCAGCAACAGAGAAGCGGCAACAACAGCCATTCTCCAATAGCGGCAGAATGGCAACAACGGCAGAAGCAAGTGAAGACCAAAGCAGACGCAACAGCAGAAGATGAACAGCACAGAAGCGGCATCAACGGCAAGCTGCAGCGACGGCAGAGAGAAGTCTCATTGACAACAGAGAAGAGCGGAGCAGCAGAAGCGGCTCCAACAGCAGAAGCTGAAGCAACGGCAAAACAGAAATGAACAGCAGACAGCAACTGTCTCTTTGTCGCAGAAGAGACAGCAACAACAGCAAGCACCAGCAACGGCAGAAGCAGCAAACGGCCATCGACGGCAGTTCGCATTTCAGAAGGGAAGTCAATCTCGCTGATTGGTTCCAGTGAAGGGACTGCCTATTTTTTTGAAGAGTAAGGCTGTCGCACCTACAGCAACGCGCTGCCGCTACAACAACAGTAGATACCGGCGTCAGCACAGACACTTCGCTGCAGCAGCAAACGGATTCCTTGTCTCAGCTGATAACTGTCAGTTGATATAAGCTTCGCAGCAGCACGCCATAACAGCACCAGAACAGAACAGACTTCAGGAGCAGCTTTTCTTGTTTTGTAACTGCAGCCGCCCGGGAGGGAGGTAGGACGTGAAAAGAAGCTTCTTCGCTTCTGATAAATGACTAAAAACATGTATGCTGCTGATAGCACTACTGTAGCTGCTGCTGATAGCACTGGTTGCTGCTGTTGGTGGTGGCAGAGATTCTGCTGGTGGTTCAGCAGAGAAGGAAGACCAGGCAGCGGCACGCGTCGCGCCGGAAGGGCAGATAAAGAAGAGACTTTGCTGATTGCTGCAGCAGCTGCTCTGAGGGTGAACGGATTTGTTGGCAGCACAAGAGACGACCGCGCTGCTGCTGTCTTGCGACTTCTCTGAGGAAGGCGCCGCAGCAGGAACTCACCTCCGATCCGCGAAAACCTGGCGGCAGCAGGAGACAGCTGGGGGGCTGCGATGCAGCAGCAGCCAAAAAGAACAGGCAGCGGACCTCGGTCGAGACGCGTTCAGAAGAAGAGAAAAGGTATGCCGGGAGGGCAGAGGACAGCAACTCTTTCCCGCAACAACAACTGCTGCAGCAAGGACAAAGAGGAAAAACTAAAAAAGAAGAAATAACAGCTGCAGCCAGAACGAGCAGCAGCAGAAGTGAACACACGATCGTTTTCAACGCATATGTCTTTTGTTGCAACAGCAGGTCTTCAGGGAGCGACAGTTTGATATGCTGCGCTGCTGAAGCAGCAGAAGAAAGGGCCTTCTGTCTCATCGATACAGCAGCAGCACCACCACAACCACCTGGAATAGATAAGCGATCTGTCTGCAGTATGTATCCTCGCACAGCAGCAACTGCTTCGACTCCTGATGCTGCTGCTGCTGCGTTGCATAACGACTGGGGCCTCTGCACAGCAGCAGCCCGCAGGTCCAGAAGGACTCCCAGCCGCGCAGCCAGCCGAGGACATCTGCAACAGACTGCAGCAGTTTAGGCGTCTCAACGTTTCTAACAATGCCCCAAGCTCGACAGAAGAGTCGAGACGATCCTGCAGGCCAAAGGAAAAGAAGCAGGATGCAGCAACAGCCTGGCACAGCATCCACAAATGGTAGAGCCCACTGCTGCTCTGCTGGGCACTTCCGACAAGTGAACCTGAAAGAGAGTCACCTCAGAAGGCAGCAAAAGAAATCAATGCGCTTTGATGGACCCTGTCATGACGGCCGTAGGAGCTCCAGCGAGGACGCTGCTTCAGTAGCAGTGCAACAGAGGAACAAGGAAGAAGAAGCAGAATCAACAAACTTCAGACTGCAGCAAGAGGATCAAGAGCTGCTGTTCAGCAGCAGAGCCAGTGAACACGACACCAGACGCTTCTTCAAACGGAGCTGCTGCTGCTTGTGCCGAGGAGAGCACTGACACCTAAACCCCTGGGAAGAAGCAGCGCAGAACAGAGAGATCCAGCAACAACCTCAGCAAAAGCAAAGCAAACAGCAGCAGAAGCAGCAGCAGTAACAGCAACAATAGCAACAGCAGGAGAAGCAGCAGCAGTAACAGCAGCAGCAGGCGGCAGTTCCAGCAGCAAGAACAGCAGCAGAGATATCAGTAAATTGTTGAGGAAGGACGCTGAAAAGAAGATTTGATCGCCGGAACCTGCGGAGGCGAGAAGACCCTAGAGATGAAGAAATCTCAGCAGCAAGCGCGAAGGCAGCAGACAAGGCCAGAACCGGGAATGAAAGTGCAGCAGCAGCAGCAGACATGCCCACAACAGCAGCTGCAAGCAGGACACGTTTCAAAGACTACTTCAGCCGCAGCGGGCGGAGACGCGTCATGTCACTAGCAGCAATGGCAGCAGCATCAGGGGGAGGACAGCAGAAGGCGAAGCAGCAGCAAATATGACAGTGCGAAGAAGCAGAAGAGGAAGCGGCTGCCAGCGACCCCAGCAGGCGCTATGCTCCACGAGAGTGCAGTCCCTGGATATCAGGAAGAAGGAGGATTCAAAGCAGGGTCCCAGGCAGCAGCAGCAGAGGATGGGGTTCTGCCAGGCACTCACACAAGAGCAGTTAGGAGAGCAGCAAATCACAGAAGATAGATCTGTTGTTTCTGCTGCCAAGTCCTGCATACTGCTTCTGTTGCTGCAGAAGGAAGGATGTCTGCTGCGGCTTTGCCTCTGTTCACTTCTCCTCCCCACGTCGGCTGCGTCTGCTGTTGCTTCCCTGCCTTCTCTTCTTCACTTGGACCCTGCTTCTTCTCAACTCTTCCTTCTCTTGAGTCTGCTGCTGCCACCCCACAGGTGCTTCTCGCAGAACCTTCTGCTGCTACAGCAACGACGCTGCTTTCTTCATTCTGCTGCTCTCTTCACAGTGACGCCCGAAACAGCAGGACCTTCTCCATCTGACACGCTTTACCACCCTGCTGCTGCTCACCTTCTGTCTCTTCTCCTGCAATAAAGGCGGATGCAAAGCTGCTGCCTCTTTAGCAACAACTGGTCTTTGCTGCTGCTCATTCATCACTGGCACCACACTCAACAGCCACACTGGCGCTTCAAAAAGATGCAAGCCTTGCTGCTCCTCCTGTCGTTCTGCTCATGCCCTCCTGGTGCAGCTACTGCTCCTGCTGCTGCTTCACGAGGCCTGCTCCTGCTGCCGCTACTGCTCCTGCGCCTGCCCTGCTGGTTCTGCTGTTCTGCTGCTGCTGCCTCTGGCCCGGCTGAGGCAGGCAGCGGCGCAGGTGGAACCCCTCTTGGAGACCAGCAGCAGCTGCTTCCAGGAGGAAGAACAGCAATGCAATCAACAGCAGCAGCAGGAAAGAGGGGCTATTTCTTCTTCCTGTTCTCAGAAGACAGAGGCAGAGGAGGGGAAGAGGCTTCCTCAGAACTGGCACCACAGGGGCGGTGGCAGCAGCAGCAACAGCAATTGCTGCAGGAGGTAGAACAGGGACAGCAGCCAGCAGAGCTGCTGCAGCGTGAACAACAGGCAGCCACGCAGCTCTCTAGAGACAAGCAGCAGCAAGCTTCATTACAAGAACGGCTGCTGCGGGAACAAGTCCCCTGGTGCAGAACAACAGCAGTGCCGCAGCAGCAACCCTGGAGGATGGGAGAAAAGCGGCAGCAGAGCAACGAGCCGCAAGCAGCAGACGAACCAGCAGCAAGAGCAAAAACAGCTGCAGCAGAAGCAACAACAGCAAGAGACAAACAGCAGCAAATATTGAGCAGCAACAGCAACACCAGGAGCAGCAGGAGCAGCAGGACACACCGAGCAGCAGAAGGAGCATCAGCAAGGAGAGAAGTTCCTTCGCGACGACAGTTGCAGCACATGTATTTCACTCGGTACAGAGGGGGAGGCGCAACGGACGGCAAAAGGCCTGCTGCAGTCAATGGCAGAGGTTACAGGGAGGAACAGCAGCAGCAACGTCTCTCGGCGAAGAGGGCAGCTGCCACAGCAGCAGGACCAGCAGAACTCTGGAAGCAGCAGGAGAGCAAGGCAGCAGCAGAAAGGGAGAAAGAAAGACGCTGTCGCCCATACCACGCAGAAGAGGAGAATATCGCCATCATGCAGCACTGCCTGCAACAGCAACCCTCGGTGCAGCAGCAGTCGCGCAACTCTTCCGGGCACCAGCTGCGATCATACGTGCAGCAGAACGAAAGACAACAGCCGTTGAAAAATCAGCCTACCTTCCTCAAGAATAAGAGCAGCAGAAGCAGCACCAGCAATGCCGAAACGGCAGCAGATGGGACGCTGCCGAGCGCACCACGGCAGAATCAGCAGCACCCGCAGCAGCAGCAACAGCAGCAGCGGCTCGAGCAGCGGTAGCAGCCATGGCACCAGAAGGAGAACAAGCACGAAACGCTGTTCTCAGCGGCTGTGATCTTCGATCTTCAGTGGAGGGAGGCACCTGCAGCCCTCTTCATTCGTGTGACAAAAACGAAAGAGCCTGGAGAGGCAGATACGCCATCATCATCTTGTTCCTGAGGTTGCTGCTTGCATTAATGCGGATGCGCCTGTGATAGTGGCAGCAGTGCCTTGTCGCCCCCTGCAGCTCGGGAGACTGCTACGCGTGTTCCTGCTGCCACTGCGGCTGCTGTTGTTTGCTGCTATCTCCACGCCGTTAGGAGCCGCTGTTTGTTTTCCGGCAGCTAGTAGTGGTGCTGCTCAATGTCATCTATTGTTGCTGCTGGTGCACCTGCCCCTGCTCATCTCCATTCGACCCTTCTGAGACGTTTGTCGCTGTTGCAGAAGCGCGTGCTGCTGCTGCTGCTGCGTCCACAGTAGAGAGGGAAACGGAGGAGTTCAATGGAAGAAACAGAAGTGAAGACTCGCTGCAGCATGCTGCTGCTGCTGCTGGTGCTGTTGCTGTTGCTGCTGCTGCTGCCACAGCACATCTCCGGGCAATCTCTGCACCTGCAATGAAACTCCATGGGAAGCAGGCCACTGCACCCTGAAGACCGAGAGCAGGCTGCCTGTCGCTGCTGCTGGTGCAGCTGCTGCTCCCGGACTTCTCTGGCGGCAAGAAGAAGGAGAAGCAGCGAAAACGACGGTTGCAAACGGCAAACAGCAGCAGCAACAGGAGAAGAAGAAAAAAGCAGCAGCAAGATGAAGGGCAGCAACAGCACGAGAGCCCAGCAGACAGGTCACACCGAAGAACAGGCTATTCAGCCGCTGTCTATGAGAGAGAAAGGCAGCAGCAGCAGCAGTGGAAGAGAGCAAAAAGGCAGCAGAAAGACCAGTACACCAGCAGCAGCAGTTTCCAGGTGAAGCAGGTATCATCGCAGCAGCAGTACCCCACTGGAGACGCACTTCCGAAGAAGGGGCAGGGGCACTTCTGCTGCGGCTTCTTCGCTGCTGAGGGGCAGCAGCAGCAGCAAACTTCAAGCTAAAGAGAGACCTGGTGCAGCACCAGCAGAAAGACACAAAACATGCTGCAGCAAGTGCTGCTCAAGAAATGGTGGGATCATGTCGATCTTCATAGACGTCTTTCACTGCTCGATTAGGCAAAGGCACCTTCGGAGAGGTCTTCGAGGCCAGCTGAGAAGAGAGGCGCAGCCTGCTGTCTGCTGCAGCAGATGCTGTCCAGTCGCAGCTGGCTGCGCGGCAGCTGCATCATGAAATGCTGCCAGCAGCAAAGAAAGAGAAGCTGAGCAGCAGAAGGATGCAAGAGTTGGGAAGAGAAGGGAGCAGCAGCTGCTGCTGACCGGAGGAGGAAGGCTGCGTCTCGTACTTGCGGCGGCAGCTCTGGTTCCTGCTGCTCTCTGGTGCAGACTCTACTGGGAGTGTGGCTGCCGTGGAACCCGACGACAGCAGCAACAGCAGGAGACTGTCTCCTGCATGCAGGCGGCGAGAGAGCCGCCCAGCAGCGGAGGTAGCAGCGCCCGGAAAAAAGCCTCGAAGCTGTGGCAGATAATAAGCAAAGCAGGAGAGTCTGTTGCATCAGTTGCAGCAAAAGAAACCGCGCGCGAAGAAGCCGTATCAGGAGCAAGAAGGACAGCGAAGCACGCTGCTGCTGCTGCTGCTCTCTTACCCCAAGCAGCAGCAGAGGCGCGATAGAGAAGGCGTCACGAAGAACTGTGGCAACAGCGGCGGTTGCTTGCGTAGGTGCAGACGGCAAAATAGCAGCAGCACCAGCAGGGCCGACGAGATGCAGCAGAGAAAGGTTGCAAGGCCGTAGACAACGGCAGCGAATGCTGCCAGAGGGTTGCTGCTTGTGTCACCCTCGCAACCTTCCCCGGGTGTAGGGTGTGCTGCAGCAAAAAAAAGGTGATACAGCAGCAGCAGCCGCATCAATCGGTCGAGAAGGAGACGCAGTACTCGCTCGCTTGCAAAGAATATAAACCGCAGGCTTCAGCACCTTTTCAATTCCTGCGCGAAGAAGCATTCATGAGACACTTTAACGCCCATGTCATCGCCCTATTGCGTCTCGCACGAGTCGCAGTCAACAGATGGCAGCACCAGCAGGCAGAGTCAACTGCAGCAGGTGCAGGAACGTCCGGCGGTACAGCAGCTCTGCTGACAACAGCAGCACCGCCAGCAGAAGCGATTCGGACGCTGCTCCGCTGCCGAGCACCGCGGTCGCACTCATCTTCTGCGGCAGAGCCAGAGATGCAGAAGGTAGACTGCATGAGAGACAGCTGGAAGGGAAGCCTTCAAGGGAGGCCTGTGCAGCTGCGAGAAGAGAAGAAGCAGCGGCGGCAGCAACAGAAGCGCAGCAGCAAGCGGAAGGGAGGGAGAGCACCAACGCAGCAGCGCGTCGGGGTTGCGGAAAGTTCCAGCTACTGATGCCACGGGCGCAAGGAGACCTCCTCGCAATGCTCCAAGCGTCTTCTGTACGCAGAGCGAAAATCAAACTCCTGCTGGCCTGGTGGGACAGCAAGCAGCAAAACAACCTCATCTCCTGCAGCGACAAGACCAGCGACAGCAAACAGCCGCTGCAGCAACAAATAAACAGGAACAGCAGCAGCAACAGGACAAACAGCAGCAAACAGGACAAACAGCGGCAGCACACAAACATCAGCAGCAGGATCAGCAGCAGGGAAACCAGCAGCAGCAGCAGCAGGTGAAGGGGAAGGGGTCTACTATTGATTTGAGGGGATTGCCACCCATTTGAAGAAGGATGAAGGTGCCTTTCTTGCCAAATAACAGCTGCGTCTGCGGTTACAGCTCCTTCTGTAGACCCTGTTTCTGGTGCCGAAGGCGCATCTCCCTCTTGCTGCTGTTATTCCAGTTGCCGCGGTGCTGCGCTGAGAAGCCTGCTGCTGCTGCTGCTGCTCGTTGAACGCGCTCACAGCAGAGCAGGGTTGACCTGGCTGGAGCTGCTGGGCCTCCCTGGCCTCCAGAGTTCGGCAGAAGTTTCCTTGCTGCTCAGCTGCTCAGTGGGGTGCCTTCCTGCATTGCTGCTGCGAGGCTGACGTTGCACGCCTGGCAGACGTTAAAGTATCTAACGTCCCTCGTCTTCTGCACGCAGAAAAGACCGCTACCGGCCTCTGCGTTGGCTCCTTTGCGCTAGCGGACTTCGGAAGTGCTCTCATTCTGCCCCTACTGAACATCTCCATGCTGCTGCTTTGCCCTTTCCACCCCTTTTCATTCTCTTCTTCTTTTACCAGGAGACTTCCCAAAGGCATCTGTTCCTGCTGCTTCTTCTCTTGCTGCTGCTTCCGGTAAAGCGACTGCTGATGCTTCTGCTGCAGCTGTGAAGCAGTGCCCTCCTCCTGCGCTGCTGCCGGTGTCGCAGGGTATGCCTCGGTCTTTCTTCCGCCGCAACGCCTTTGACCTGGCCTCCTGCTGCTGCTGCTGGAGTTGCTCCTTGGACACCTGCTTCTCTTCCTGCTTTCCTCTGCTGCTGCTGGTGCTTGTGGTGATGGGTGGTGGTGGTAGTCCTGCTGCTTCTTTGCTGCTGCTGCAGCTGCTGCTTGCTGCTCTTCGCTGTGGGGCTGTCAGCTGCAGGATATCAGTAGTTGAGCAGGGATGACAGCTGCTGTCGGCCCTGTCTCTGTCTCCTGGACTGCCGGTATTGCTGCAGATAAACAGCAGATTTGGAAGCAGCAGCTGCAGCGCGGCAGCTTTCTTCCCATAACCAGGAACGACGTACACAAACGCTCCTGAAGCACTGCGTTTCGATCGAAAAGCAGAATGCGATTTGCTCCTGTTCCCTGCTGCGACGGTAACAGCATACTGCAGCAGCAAACCCACGGAACCAGGGATTTGTGCTGCTGCTAAGATGAATACTACCTTTGCTGCAGCCAAGAAAGACGGGCAGCAGCAATCTCCGGTGCTGCTTGCAAATTTTGTGGTTCCACTCGATAGGATCTTCTTCCTCTTCTCCCTTCTGCCTTGCACTTCCCTCCTGCTGCTGCACTTCCCTGTTGCTGCACTTCCTGCTGCTGCTGCACTCCTGCTACTGCTGCTGCTACTTCTGTTGTTGCTGCTCCTGCTGCTATTGCTGCTGCTGCTGCTGTTGCTGCTCCTGCTGCTTCTGCTGCTGCTGCTGCAGTGGATCGTGAAGCGTCCCTGAGGTGTATTGCCAGAGCTGCTGCGCGAGGGGAAGGACGCATTAGCAGCAGGGAGCATCTGCTGCCGACGGCAGGCTTGCAGCATCAACTCCTGTTCCAGCAGCCTGGAGACGAAGGGAGAACAGCAGTGTCAGGAGGAGGAGAAGCAGCAGCAGCAGCACCAGTAGTGCCCAGGGTGGCGTCCAGAGCAGCAACAATGCATACAGCAGCAGCGCAGCGAGCAGTGATGGTAAGGAACAGCACGAGGGCAATTGAATAGCAGCAGCAAAGCCCACACATGCAGAATCACGCCGATATATGAAGCGCTGTTATTGGAGCGAGCAGCAGAGGCCAGTGTCGCTCACAGCACAAGCAGCATCTGCAGCAGCAAAACCCCCGGAACAACACGAGACAGGAGTACTGTTGACGGTCTCCTGACTTGGCGCAGGCGCCTGCGAGAAAGTGAAGAAGAGATGGGTTCTTCGAGTCAAAAGCGGCGTGTTCTGCTGCATTCGAGAGCCACATCTGCTGCTGCGCATTGTGGTTCTGACGCTGCTGTTGCTGCTGTTGCTGCTCGGTCTTTCTGCAGCGAAGCAGAAGCAGCTGCAGCTTCCAGCAGTGGAGTGTTTGCTGCTTCTTCGTGTGGTGCTGAGGCCGCTGCTGCTGGAAGCGACGAGCATATGATCAGTGGTGTTGGTGATGGTGCTGCTGCTGCTGCGAGCGTGACCCCACAGCAGCAGGCAAAGAAACGCCTGCTGCCCCTGTGCGGCAGCTGCTGGGAACAGGGCAGCAGCGAAGGCAGCAGCAGCAGCTGGTGCGGGCAACGCCAGCAGCACGATGATGCGAAGAAGTAGCTGCACGACGCTGCTGCTGGGAACAGCGGCGGCTGGAGGCAGCGCTACTTCGTTTCTTCTTCCTCCTCTGCAGGACGCTGGAAGTGCCGTTCGCGCCCCGCTTCGCTAAGAGCAACAATCGAGAAGACTACAGCAGACGTAGGAGACGACATGAAAGAAACTGGATGAAACAGCTGAAGAAGGAGCAGCTTCAGCTGGTTCAGAAGTTGCTTTCTGCTGCGCAGCAGAAGCCTCTTCTTCCACCACCGGCTCCTTCGCTGCTGCTGCAGCGAGGGCAGTC
Source organism: Meriones psammophilus (assembly GCA_036365155.1). Taxonomy (NCBI): domain Eukaryota; kingdom Metazoa; phylum Chordata; class Mammalia; order Rodentia; family Muridae; genus Meriones; species Meriones psammophilus. Next base: position 9,421 of record JAEOAE010001588.1, on the reverse strand, counting down.
AGCACAACCGAAACAGGAACTCGATAGGGTCCTGCAGCAACGGCAGCAACAGTGCAGCAAGCAGTGCAGCAAGCAGCAGCACTTCTCAGCTCCTCCTGCTGGGCAGCAGGTCTCTGTATCGAAGCCAGAAGACAGCTGGTGTTGTCGACAATTGCAACAACAGGAATGGCATTCCTTCACTGCTCAAAGCTGCTGCTCTGCTGCTGCACCTCGAGAACCGTACGCAGCTTTGGTCTCCTCCAGTGCGAAGCAACTGTCACAGCAGCAACAGCAGCATGCTGCAGCAGCGCAGCCGTGTCAGCCCATACAGTGATACCACAGCAGCAGCAAAGGAAAGCCGCAGCAGCAGCAGTAGGGATGGCTGCAGCAACAAATGGGCTGCAGCAGCAGCTACTATTGCAGCAGCAGCAGGAAGAAGCCGCGTTGGTGGGACCCGCAGCAACAGGAGAAGGAAGAAGAAGCAATAGGAGAAGGAGCAGGACGTCATGAGTCGCAGTTGTAGTCACGTTGGTGGAGGAGCAGGGTCACCAGCTGCAGCAACAAAGGACATGCAGCGTGCAGAAGCTGCGACAGCAGAGAGAAAGCGGCAAACAGCAAGCAGCATCAGGAGTTCGGAAAAAGAAAGGACCAGAGGTTTCGGGGGCTGCTGCTGCAGCCGAAAGCAGCAGTCGGAGATGTTTGGGGACGTCATGCGAATGCTGGCAGAGATAGCAGCAGCAACAGCAGTAATACGAACAACAGCTTCAGCATCGGGCCCGAGTAGCAGCAGGAGCGGGAGTAGCAGCAGCAGCTGCAACAGCGAATGTCCAGGTGAACTCCAGGGGAGCAGCAATGCGACGTAGAAGGTCTGGCAGCAGCAAATTCTGCTGCTTCTTCTGCGCTGCCGAAGGCTGGTATCTCGGTGCTGCAGTGCCAGGACGAGGACAAACGTACTGCTGCGGCGAAGTAAAACAGCATCCGCGCCACAGCAGCAGCAAAAAGAGCACCAACGAGAGAGTGTCTCCTTGCGCAGCTCGTGCGTTTTGCTGCTGCACCTGCTTTGGCAGCTCGGTGTGGGCTCCCGAGCAACAGGCGACAGGGAACTGCTGTTGCTGCTGCTGCAGCTGCTTCTCGCCCTGCTGCTGCAGGTGCTGCTGATGGTCTGGAAGCAGAACACTTTCCTATCACGAAGCATGCTGACTCATTGGAGCTTCGGGTTACTCTGGGAGAACTCGCGAAAGGAGGTGGCTGCTGCTGCCCCGCCGCTCCCCCGCCCTCCTGCCGACTTCTCTTGCTGCAGCAGCAGCTGCAGCAAATGCAGCAGCAGGAAAAGGCAGCAGAAATAGCAGAGGAGAGCGGGATTCGGCCTATGCGGAGAAACAGAGAAGAACCAGAAGCGGCAACCGCTCAACGGCTGCAGGATATGCACCACTGCCGCAGGAAGTGTCTTCTTCGAAGAGGCAGAACGCAAAGGCACGTCCTCTGCTGCAGTTGATGCGAGCAGCAGACAAAATCAACTGAAGCAGCTACGGCCAGCAGCAGCAACAGCAGCAGACGAAGAGACTGCTACGAAGAGCAGCACCGGTTCTTCATGAAGCCGCTGCAGAGCGCAGTAGCACCAAGAAAGACGTGGAAGAGTCTGCTGCAGTGCTGCTGTCGCTGACGCTGCCGCTGCTGCTGCGACAGCGACAGTGACAGCGTCGGCTGCTGCAGCACCACCACCAGCACCACCAGCAGCAGCGGCGGCAGCGTCTCCCACTTGGAGGTGGGCTGCTCCCAACAGCAGCAGCACGCCCTGCAGAACCCCAGCAGCAGCAGCAGAAACAGCAGAGAGGCGACCTCTGAGCAGCCGCAGCCAGCAGCAGCACACGCGAGAGCAGGCATGTCTTTTCGAAGACATCGGAGGAGAGAAGAAGAAGCGTCCCTCTGCCCGTGCCGAGACATGTGTGTGCAGGTGTGGGGTGAGCACCCTGCACTACGGAGAGTACTGCATCTCGTGCGCTGTCGCTCCAGCAGATAGGCCTTGGACTGCAGCCTCGTCCTGCTCAACGCGTGGAGCAGCGACGAGCAGCACGCAGGGCGAGCTTCGCCTGCTGCGTTGAAGTGGATGGGGAAAGAAGCAGCAGCAATGACGAAGGAAGAAGAGAAGGAGCTGCAGCTCTCCTGGAACTGGCTTCAGCGAAACACAGCGATCGTGTGTGACTGCAGGTGAAGCGACAAGAATACTTCAGCCTCGCTGCTGCTGTGGAGTTCCGGCAGCTCATTCTGCTGTTGTAATTCAGACCATACATATACAATACGTATGCGGTATCGACACACGGCAGAAACAGAAACACGCACCCAGTGGAAGCTGCTGCCACTGCTGTGTTGCTACTGCTGCTTGACTTCTTGAGTGTTCTCTCTTCGCATTTACACCTACGTGCAGCTGGCTCGTGGACTACTGCTGCTGCTGCTGCTGTCGGTCTCTCCTTTGACGCTGCTGCTGCTGCTGTTGCAACAGCCGGCGCTACTCATGGAGCAACTTCAGCGGAACGCTGTCAAGGGAAAGAGATGACTGCAGGGGTCGGATACACAATGTGCTAAACAAACATGCCTGGGATGGATAGATGTAAGGCTCCAGCGTACACTGGACGATGTAGATAGACGAGAAGGCTTCCGGCGAAAATCCACATGAAGTGTTGTTTGCGCTAGTGAGCAGCTACTAGGTAGGAGCTGAGCTGACAACCTGGTGAAGGTGGGGTCTTCAACTCACTGTCGCTTCTTTGCACTTTTTTTGAGGTTGAACGTGTTGTAATCTTTCTGCAAGTCTGTTGCTTGCTGCTTCATCCGAATCTGCTGCTGCTGCTGCCCTCATGTGAAGAAATGGTGTATGCGATCCCTGCTGAGCGTGCTGCTTTCTCTGGTGCTGCTGCTGCAGCAGCACGGTGTAATTCGCTGCGCGCATCTAGTGAACAGCTGCCTCCGCTGTCTTTTGTGTCCTTGCTGCCGCTGCTGCTGCGCTGTTCACTGCTCGAGGGTATGCTGCTGCTGCTTCTTCTTCTTCTTCACTCCTGGGGCTGTGTCCGTCTGCCCGAAAACTCACTTGACTGATGGTGGTACTCCTGCTCCATATTCTGCTGCTGCCGATGTCCCTTTAGTGTTCGATGCTGCTATTGCTGCTCTTTTGCTGCTGCTGTTCTTGCTGGTGTTGTTGGTGACCCCTGCGCCTGAAAAGCGAGTGTTGTGTTGCTGTTTTGGAAGCCGGGCGTGCTGCAGGCTATTGCAGCAGCATGAAGGAAAGGCATGAAGAAGATTGCAGCATTGTTCCTTGTCGTGCCTGTAAAGCCTCTTCTTTCGCTTGCCTTCTGGAACTTGCCCGCGGCGCTGTTGCCTACGCTGCTCCAGGCGCCTGCTGCCTGCTGAAGCCCCTCGGTCATCCTTGGTTTGCAGCGGCAGCAGCGAAGATGAAGTTGCTCTAGCAGCAGCAGCAGCGGCGACGCACACTGATCGCAGCAGCAACAGCCGGAAGAGAAGACGCGGCGAAGAAGAAGAAGGCGGCAAGAGCAGCAGTGTTGTGAGAAGGGGGCAGAAGAAAGCGAAACCAGAGGCTGCAGAAGATTCTGCTTTCTCGTGATGACAATTTGTTTGTTTTTGCCTCTTTGCATCTTCCTGCAGAGCATCGTGTCTACACCGCGCCAGACGGCTGCGTCATAATACGCCTGTGCCTGCTGTTGCGCTCCTGCTGCTGCTGCTTTCGAGATGAAGCAGCAGACGACAGCAACGCATTGCTGCTGTGCTGCTGCTTCTGGTGGCCGCACCGCTGTTGCGTCAAGCTGCTCGGAGCCTGCTGCTGCTGCTGCAGCAAGCCCCATTGCAGGCTACCACAGCGGCGGAAGAGCCTCCGGCGCCAGCAGGAGCAACTCCCGAGGCAGCACTTGAATGGAATCAGACTACCAGCAACAGCAGCAAGTATGTCAGCAGCCGCAGGCAGCAATTGTCGCAGCAGCGTCGCGGCGAGAGAGACAAGCGGAAGACAGGGGAGAGCGTCGAGACAACACATCCATCCGTTTGTTGTTGCTGTTGTGCAAACTGCTTGGCTGGCATCTTCCAGCTGCTGCTGCTGGATAGCTGCACAGCGTCTCTCTTGTATGGAGGGTACGGCTCTGTGGCCCGCACACCCCACGCGTGGTACACTGGAGCACTCCACGGTCTCAACCCGGCAGCCGCAGCGGCCGCAGAAGCAGCAGCAGTGAAAGCCGCTGCAGCAGAAGCAACACTACAAGCCCGGAAGCAGCAGACATTGCACTAGAGGAAACAACCACAGAGATAACGCGAGCAGCTCTGGAGCTCCCAAGACAAGCGCGCTTCGTCTGCAACAGCAAGCAGAGAACTGTTACTTCCTGCTGCTGCCGCTGCTGGACAACATACCTCAGGCAGCAGCAAAGACAGCAGCAACAAGCTGCAGCAGCAGAGAAGGGTGTGGCGCAGAGGGGCTCCCGCACTGAAGAAGCAAAAGCAGCCCCATACAAACGGAGGGAGAGTGTAATACGGCCAGACAGTAGCCTTTACCAGAAGAGGAATATCATCAATTAGACAGAAGAAGAAACGCAAACGCACCTCAATAATGCTGCTGTTGCTGCTGAGATCAGCACTGCCCCCACAGAGTCACTCCCTGGTTTGAATGTGCATTGTTCGTGGTGGTGCTGCTGCTGCTACTGAAAGGCCTGCTGCTGCTCCGGAGGCTAGTGATTCTGCTGATGCCGTGGTCGCCGCAGGGACTTTGGCAAGCGCTGCTGCTGCGAGCACTATAGTAGCACCGGTTGCTGGCGCTGCAGCACACTCATCGACTGCGGCTGCTGCACTGAAAGAAGAAGGAGCAGCAAATCCGCACTGGCGGCAAGCGAGCAGAGGTCCACCCGTGGCAGCTGGCTGCTGCTGCAGATGAAGTCACGCGATCGATTTATTACCAGGGAGGCACATGTCCTTGAGCGAAACGAACGGCTCCTCTGGGGCAGCACAGGCATTGTCTTGCGTGAGCTGCTGCTGCTGAAGCAGCGGTACAACTGGACATGGTCGCAATGCTGTTCCTTTTACTTCACATAAACTAGGCCAGAGATTGCTGCTGCTTCGTAATCGCAGATACACTGCTGCCGCTTCTCCTGCTACACGTCCTGCTGCTGCTTCTGTCGCTGTCTCTTCTCAATCAAACACAAGTGCGTGCCTTCACCTGCACCCCTCCTCCCATCAACTTCCAACACAACTCTTCTGCTTCCCGGCGCTGCCTCAGCCCGTCCTCCTTTCTTCTTCTTCGAATTCTTTTGGCTGACTCTGCTGTCACGTGGAGTGGATTTTCAATTGGGCCGAGTGCTGCTGCTCTGTTGCCTTTGGCCACCACAGCCTCTCGTGCCGATGTACACAGATCACTTCCTCGTCTAAACAGCACCAACTGCAGGGAGTACGACCGACCCCACTAAGCAAGCAGAAGGCCGAAGAAATCCATTCAAAAGACAAACAATCCACGAGAAAGACAGTGGGTGCATGAAGAAGAGAAAGAAATCAATGAAAAAGGCAGTCTTCTCTGTATACCACTCGTCTGTGCTGCTGAAAGCCTGTTAGACCTAAAGTCCACTTCTGTCTGCTGCTGCAGTCTAACACCTCTGCCGAAGAGAATCAAAGAAAGGTGCTCACGCCCGGCCTCGCAGTTGTTTCAATCCTCTCCTCACGTCTCATGGTGGGAGTGTGTAGATGTGTGAACAGTTAGTTGCGTGAACTAGTATTGAATAGGTACCTGGAAAGAGGGACGGAGGGCAACACATAGAAAGAGAAAGAGATTCATACACATACAGAGAGCTGGATACGTATACAGATAGAGAAAGCACCTGGAGACAGATGGAGACAACTATATAGAATCGTCGGGAGGAGGCTACAGCACGGTGAAGATAAACAGACGCGAGTCTAAAGCGAAGCAGTAAACACGGAGAAGTAGAAAAGACGTCATACAGAACCAAAAAGGGACCTGAAAGGCACAGAAAGAAGCAAAATGATGAGAGAGAAGAGAGAGAGACTTGAAAGCGACTGTTACAAAAGGAACACGAGGGAAAGAAGAAATCCCGTAAGAGGGAGCTACACGGTGAAGACAATTTGTCCGGCGCGCTGTTCTGCGGCACCAGTAGATGACTGCCAGAACAAGAACTTCACCTATTACTTCGTTTCCTTTCCAGTTGGTGGCGTTTCTGCGTCTGCAAACTTTCTCAAAGTATACACGAGCGTCACGCGTGTCAAAGGGAGATACATACATCTGACGATGCATCCCTCTTTTGGTGCGGAAGATCTGCACGCACGCAGCAGTATATGAATTTACATCTGTATACACGTGTAAAAGTGTATATTTGGAGAAACCCCCAGAGGAGGACAGCCCTGTTGACACCTTGGCATTCTCGAGAATCAATGGCGCGTCCGACCTCCATAAGCACCACCGCTTATTTTGGTGTGACAAACTCGACGGTCCTGTTCAAATTTCAGGTTACTTCGCCGGGAACGCAGGGCTATCACCCATTGCTCAGCAAGATATATATATATATATATATATATATATATATATATATGGATTCGTATATAGCTATAGGTATATGTGAGCGTATACGTATATATATGTATATGCGTGTATATATATATATATATATATATATATATATATATATATATACACGTTGGTGGCTGTACGTACACATGTATGACTTCAAATCTCTGCGGGAGTAGCCCTCGATTCGAAACAAACAAAGGAACTCGATGCCGAGGTGCTGCATTGAAGCAGGTGCAATTAACAGCTGCGCCATCGGTTTCGTGGAGAGGGCGCAGTGAGACCCCTATGACTTGGACGCATACATGAAGACAGCTCTCCGCTTTGCTACAAGCAACGAGGTGGGCAAGGACATGTGTTATGAACTCTTCCTGCTTCTTCAACAAGCATAACTAGACAACGTATGGCTGGAAAGTACGTCTACGGCACCGTATATACAAATACATATATATATATATATATATATATATATATACGAAGCGTTTTCAGAAATATACATACGTATAGATGTTTCAGAACTTGCGCAGTTGCAAAGCTGGTAGCGATAGGCAGGCTGGGGTGTAGAGAGATATCTGCAAATAGACATAGTTCACTATATATGTATGTGCGTGGATATATCGGTGATAAAATAAAAATCAGGACTAAATAAGGTGAGAATGACGCTTCTGATATATTTATAGACTTAGTAAAGAAGTGAATGTCGAATTGTACATCGAAGTACGTAACGCTTGCATCTGTACAGGTCGAAATGTCCATAGGCCGCTTGTGCGTAGACGTTGAGTGGCTACTCTCTCTCTCTCTCTCTCTCTCTATATATATATATATATATATATATATGTAGGTATCTTCGAATGTGTACGGAAAGAGGAGATTGGTGCAGAACGTGTATACGTGACTGGGGACTTCCTCTAGATACTCTGGAAAAGGCGGGGGCACCTGCACTGCTGCGGCAAAGATGCGAACATGGCCTTTAAATGAAGACTGCTGTACCACCAGAAGCACGCCCGCATATGCTTCAAGGAACGCAGAGGGGAAAAACGTACGCGCGTGTAAAATATGGCATGCATTTATGTCAGTCGTTATATATGGAAGTAGGGACTCTTGAAAGAATACATACTAATTATATATATATATATATATACATACATATATATGAAGAGAAACGTGAACGGGTAGTGTAGACAGATCTCAAAATTTTATACGCTCTTGCATTCATTATATAATGCGTGCGCGTGGTTTTACTGTCTTTCCATAGTAAAACAGAAGAACCTTCTAAAAAGTTGATTTTGGCAGTTTATTTTGAAGGGCGGCCTTATGAATTTTGTCTATCGAAATAAATTCGCGCTGAGACGCGTGATGAGAAGTGCGTCTATTCTTCGGTGATGTGATTCTTGTCGTCTCCCGACAACACCAGGTCCTGCAACAGGTTCACCAGTACCTGCGAAGCCACTTAGGCGACTAGCGTTTTACTACAACGTATACACATCGTACGCATTATACATGCAAGTACACGCACCAATGTACATACACATATGTATATGTATATCTATCGATATATAGATGGATAGATACATGTATAGATATGTTGATCTGCATGTAGACAGATAGACATCTGTGGTAGGTGGAAAGATACATGAACGCTTAAACGGTGTGATTGTAATGGTCCACACAGTGACGCAGTAGTGGTAGTCAGGTCCGCGAGGTTAGCAGTCTCGATCAGAACCTGCCGGAAACACAACAGCAACGCGCGGCTCTATAACTAAAGCCCCCAACAGTTGCACTGATTGTCCTGGTAGCGGATACTCTGGGCGGTAGCAATACGCCGATGATTTGCTAGATACCTCTCAGCAGAACTACAACAGCATGTACTTTAGCTCATGCCTCTGCTGATGATGCCGCATATGTATATATATATATATGGTGGGAAGCAAAGGGAAGATTTGGACACACCTGTGAGCGTATACATACGTAAGAGAGAAGGCTTTTGTTCACAAGTGTGACGTAGCAGCACTACACATACGAAGGGATGATGCAACAATCTGCAACAGGAGGTATCTACGCTATACGTTCGTAATATAATATATATATATATATATCTTCGTATATATATACTTAATTTGTCAACCTACACACATGTAATCCACGTGTGCAGGTAGGTCTGGCAACGAATGGCAAGCAACGCAAACGACTATGAAGGGGGAGAGCAATTTTGCATCCTCGGTGTATAACGCAGATTCATCTACTACTTATATGTGCTCGGTGCCTTTAAGTCCTCCCCTCAGGAACAGTTATCACCATGTCCCTTTGTACAGGCATGCCGGCCTTAACTTTCGTTCAGGGCATACGCATATATAGGGAATACCTCTGCAAACGTCTGCGCGTATGACCTGCTGCAACGCACTCTGCAGTTTCAACGTATAATCTTAGCCACCAACGTCCCTTCAGGTTCCTGGACGCCGCAACAGTGGACAATAAACATAGCCTTGCTCGCTGTGCATCAGCAGCACACGGTGTTCGTCTCCGTGGTTGGTTGGAGGGCAGAAGAAAAGAGTTCCGTGAGGTTTCCGTCAGCAAGAGGCGGGCTGCCTCAAGAGCACTGATTACTTCATTGATCACGTGTGCTGCTAAAGAGTTCCCACCTTGTAGGGGGAAGTACAGGGACAGATAGGCATGATTTCATTGAGGTACATACATGCAGACATATTTCTGAGCATGTACCTAGTGCGTAGGTGGTTCCTTCCCCCTACATCACTGTATTGAAGCTCAGACAAAAGCACGCCGATACGTAGACGACTGGTGCCTGCGGAGACGTCTCCCAGAGCACAGTCGAGTCTCTAAGCCGGTGCTCTTTCCTTTATTCACACATGAACTGTAATGAAAGAA
>JAEOAE010004370.1:0-39049 GCA_036365155.1 Meriones psammophilus | reverse complement strand
GCAGATGCACAGCCAAGACTGATGCTGCCACCCTTCTTGCAGCCTCCTTTGAGCATGCCCGCTTTCCTACCAAGGCTTCTTTTATTTTTCCCACCCTTTTCTCTTCCCAGGCTCCATGCAAGCTTATAAGTGTGTGAGGAGGACAGACAAGGGAAAAAAATTCCAAAACAGTGACTCAGGATCTAAAGGAATTCAAGGAGAACAAAATGTAGTAAGTAACAAGAAGGAGGAATGACCAATTCTGTGAGTAGCCAGGTAGGTCTCTCCTGTGTCTTCCCCAAAGAATAACACCCTAGCAAAACGCTGGCAACATTATTTTGCAAAACGGGAGGGATAGGGGTCAGAGGAAACAGGGGATATCCAACCACAGGATATCTGGGGTTCCCTTGAAACACTCGGGGGTCCCTCCAAGATAAGAACCTACGGACGGGCTCACATCTCCCTTTTCCCCCCTTTCTGCCCCGCCCCCCCTTTTCCCGGGGAGATGTGACTTAATTATGGCTTTTTCAAACCCCCCAATCAGATCCCTGTAACTATGTTTTCCCCGTTTTCTGAAACCCTCCCTTCTTGCCCCGAGCCCTTTTAAAACCCCACCCCCAAAACCGAGGCAAGTCTTCCATGAGGCTTTGTTCCCCCGGACCCTTTATCATAAAAAACCCCTTGGGGTTTGCACCCAAAAGGCCCGGTCTGTTCCCTTTTGGGGAAAAAGGGCCCCCCCCGCCTAGAGGGCCTCGAGGGGTTTTTTTTCTTTCCCCAAGGGAGGTTATTGGGGGCCTTTTTTTTGTTTGTTTTCACATTCTACTGTAAATTACTCAACAAGGTACCTTATTGATCCCAAAAAAAAATTCAATCTTTAGATTTTCCCATAAAAAAGAAATAAAATGTCCCTAAGGAGACAAAAGAACCCATTTTCATTCTCGGGCTCAACGGGCCCTTTTGGAGGTTCAGCCTGGGTGCCCTTTGGGAGGCACACAGCAATGTTCTCAAACATAGGGGCTGTTTCTTTGGGGAAATTGGGGGAGCCCTTTAGGACATCAAAAAAAACTTCATGTAAAAAAGGAATACATATATGTTTTTTTTTTTTTTTTGGTTTTAGACCCTCTGAAGGGGGAAGCATCAAGATTTTACACTGTACCCCCAGCAGGGAAACGGAAAGGGCCGGGTTACCCCCCCACTCTTTTAACATTTGCTGCCATTGGTTTCTGCTTTCTACCTCTATGTGGAATTTTGAAATTTGCACCACAAAGTTCAGGGGAACGGGTTTTGGGAATTTCAATTTCATAATGCGGGGCATTTTTAAGCATATCTGTTTTATATGAAAATTGGCCCCATGCATGTCATTTTTTTTGGACCAAGACTACAAGAAAGATTTTCTGAAAGGCGGGAATACATTTAATAAAGTGGTCTTTTTGTTTTTACAGTTGACAAAGAAGAAAAAAATTTAAATTATTTTGCAACTATTCAAGAGAGCCACCATTTTTGGGATGGTGGAGAAAGGCTTTTTCAGATTTCAAAAGTCTTTCCTCTTCCATTGTCCTATAACAGCCAAGGGGGACAGGAAAGTCTCAATAATTACATGGGGTCAGAGTTTGTTTTCCGGGCCAACATTGCAAAGTTCTTAAACCCAGCCCAAGCCCCTTTTCTGGCCTCTGTGGGCATCTCCCTTCATTAAAGGGTAAAGCCCCAAACACACACACACACACACACACACACACACTAAAACATAATAAAGGTAAATGTTAAAAAAGTAATGAGTTGAACGGGATATGGACAAACTTTTGTCATTATTTTGGACAAGGTGACAAAACAATGATTTATACAGAATTTTATGTCTTTTTAAATTTTCTGGGTGGTTTGATAGGAAGGGCCCCTATGGGCCCTTTTATTTTTAAAATTTTTTTGGGTTATTAGGAGGGCCTTAGGAGTGTGCCCCTGTTGGAGAAACCCTCCCACGGGGAGTGGCTTATTCAAATGCTCAAACCAGGCCAAGTGTCTTTTTCTCTTTCTGCTGTTTGCTGATCCAAATGTAGAACTCTTGGCTACTTTTTGGGATCGGTCTGTCTGTTTGATGATAAGGGATAAACCCTTAAACCTGTGACCCCCAACTGAATATTTTCTTTATAAAATTTGCTGTGGTAAAGGGTCTTTTCACAGCAATAAAAACCATAACCAAGAGAGTGTTGCAAGTAACTAGAAATGATTTAAAGTTTCCCAAAGGGTGGGCTTGGGGTTACATGAAAACTAGTCTTTTTAGGGAATGAACTTAAGACCCAGATTGGTGGAAACCCAAATTTCCCTGTGGAAAGGGGGTGACCACATTTCAGTGATATTTTCTAGGTAAAAACATTCGGCTTCTATGAAAGATACCTTTCAAAGGGTTTCTAAGATTAAAGGTTTGGCAAGGGGGCGAAAAAAAGGAGTGGTTCTTTTCCCTCAAGCTGATACCCCCTGAGAGCCGCTTTAAAGATAAAAGGGTGAGAAATGAGACAGCCTTATTGGTCATGTGGTGGGTGTAGCTGGTGCCACCTGGAACTGTAAAATGAAGAGGAAGTTTATTTTAATCCATTGTATCAAAACATCTGGGATAAAACGACAGCTAGAATATAAGAGCAATGACCCTTTCACAGAACGCCCAACGACCAATGGCTAGAAGCCCACTGTGGTCACAGCAGAGGATTTTCCCCCAAAATGAACAATCTGTCCATAATGATCTGATATCAGAAGAAGTTGTTTTAGAATTATAATGAGTTTGTAAAAAAGAAAGTGTTTTATTCTTTTTTTGTCATTGGGAAGAGTTCATTTTTTTATTTCACCTAATGGAGGACAAAAATACAGGCATTTGGGCGGGGCCCCACTTGTTAAAGGAGGGGACATGATCAGCATTAGAAGGACCCCCGCAGAAGAGTAAAACATGGGGGGGATGGGTGGAATCTTTCCTTTTCTGGGGTTTTCATTTATGGAAAGTTTTAGAAAATTTGGGGAACAAAATGGTAGGGGCCTTTCATAGTTTGATGGTGTGGTCCCTTTAAAAGTCACTTGAAACGGGCCCAAAAAGTCATTTGGGAAGATGTAGAAAAAATGCCCAAAAGATTGGCCCCCCTTTAAGTCGGGGACTTTTTCCCAATTGGGGGGGAGTGGGGCCCCAGCCTGTGTGGTCCCTTTCACTGCCTGGTTGTCCTAGGTGCATAAGAAGGCAGACTGAGTAAGGATGGGTGAGCAACAACACTCTTCACATCTAGGCTTCCGACTGGCCCTCCCATTTGGGTTCCTGCCTTGGGGCCCTTTTTGTGATAAACTGTGGTATGGAACAAAAGCCAAATAACCCCTTTTCCTTCCTAAGCTGCTTTTTCATGGTATTTCATCACGGTAGTAACTCAAACACAACAGGGAGATTGATGGATACAGTTGTTCACTAAACTTTGGCTTTCATTTGAATCGGGGAACCCAAAAGGTTTTTCCCAGGACCCCCAGAGAATTTCAGGAGGGGTTTTGACCACCTAAAGATGTGGGGACAATGTGTGAAAAACCCCTCCCTTTCTGCAGAAACTGTGATGTGGATCATTGAGGGGGCCCACCTTCCCCTTCCAACACTGTGCCTAGGAAATGCAAAAACCACACCCCCGCATTCCTTATTGCACTATTTTTATTTTTGTTACCTCACAAGATGAATCTCCTGGGTGCTTAAGAAGGGAACTCCCCATCTTCTTGTGGGTGGGCTGATGGGAGCCCCAGATGTCTTCTGCATGGACCAGTTGAGTTCCAAAACCCAGCATGGTCTCCCTGTTTTGGGGAAAATTGGGGAGGATGCCAAAAAGCCCCAAGCTTCGCACACCTGCCATTGAGCCCAGAAATGAGGCAGACCCAGAGTTCGGGCAGGCTACATAGGCCTGTGCTCCAGCCATTTGCTTTAAGAACCAGAGCACCCCATTTTAAGAGAAACGAAGAGAAAAGATGTTGTGAAGGCAACATCAAAAAAAAATTTTTTCAGGAATTGCATGTGACCACCATTAATAAAATTACTTCAACGAATTTTGAAATGATAAGTTTTCATCCATCCCCCCTTTAGACACATTGTAAGCCCCCAGCATTTGTAACGCAAGGCAGGAAGAATGATTTCCAGGCCATCCATGACTTTATGAGACCTTGTCCCCCAAAACAAGAATGAGACCAAGACAAACAAAAGCTCATGTCCTATCCATTTAAAGTTCTGCCATTTTTAATTTGAGCTTTGAATAAAAAAAAAGATAGTTTTGTGCTATCTTGTTTCCCAAAAGTTTTTTCAGGAAATTTACAAAATCTTTAGTGGTCTAAAATTATAGTAGCATAAAAAAAGAAGACATAGTTTAACATGTAAGGTGTATAAAATTGGTTTTTTTCCGGGGACTGTAAAAAGAAGAGAAAGTTTACTAATATCTACTATATCAAAAATTAGATAAAACTGCACAGCCTAGGAAGCCTACTGAATCACAATTTTTAATAAGTTTAATAGAACATTCCAGAGACATGGACGCATAGCAAGGTCACTAAAAAATACTGACGCAGAGTTTATGCCTGAATTGAAAAATCTGTTCATTAATTATCTAATATTAGAAGAGAAATGGTTTAGAATTATATATGAGTTCTATAAAAGAAGGTTTTGGGTTGTTGTTGTTGTTGTTAAACAGGAGAGTTTATTTACTCGTTTCTACAAAAGGGGGATGAAAAGGCAGCAGGAAACTATGAACGGTATCTTTTTTTTAAAGAATGACTATGCATAAAGCCAAGGTATAGCCACCCTTTGTTGCTTCCAGGACATTATGCCAGTTCTCAACTTTCTTTAGATTCTTTCCATGTAGAGAAGAACAGAGAATGTTTTTCTGATGCATCTCGGTGATGGACAGGGTTTTCAGGAGAAAAGGGTGGTCCCCAGTTAACTATTAGTCCTTCACACTATGGGAAGGGTGGACCTGGGTTAAAACACGGGGTCAATGAGTGCCACCCCCAAAAACAGGATCTAAAGCTGTTGTCATTTTATATCTACTAAAGGTTTAAAATTGAGTCACAATAGACGGGGTTTTTGGTGCCCGTAGTTCCCCATTGTTTGTTTTTTTCCCCTTTCGCGACCCTTTCTGACATGACATCTAAAGGGCAACTGTGCCCCCGTGTTTAAGAGCTAAAAAATTTTTAACCCTTTTTTTGGGGACAGTGCCTGTTATTGAATGATTAGCAAATGAGTGAGAGGAAGAATGCTGTAATGAGTTAAGCCTCTCTCCTTTCATGCCCCTTCACTCAACCAACCTGGCATCACCCAGAGCCCACAGACACTACACAGCACCAATGTATTTCTTATAGGCACCCTTTTTCCCTTGCTCCTAGAATTCTGCAACAGGGGTTCTTTTCCCCAGTCATTTCCATCTTCCCATTATCAAAACATTGAACTTAGCTATAGTGAGTAAAGGGGAACTTAGTTAAGAGTTACAGGATTTATCAATAGAGTACATCAAATTAGAGGGATGGCACTTTTGCCCCAGGGGATGATGTTTTTTAATTAAACCATAAGGGAGCGATGCATCAACAGTTATTGTTAATTTTTCCCTGTTGCCTGTTCTCTGCAATTATTTGGTGAACTTGTCTTTTTATATCCCCAACTCCTAGTGTATTCAGAGCTATGCAAAATTACCTGACTTCAGGTAAAATTTCCCCCTTTGCACACAAAGAAGGCAAGGAGTGAGAGTAATGTTATATGAATAACATTGGCTTCCCTATAATATTAAAACAAAGGAATCCCACCCTTTTTCCCGTGCCAGAGTCATAATGACCTTTTAAATTTTGTATGTACCCATAGCCAAATCACAAGATGCTGGGGGCCACAAGGGCACAAGACTAAATAGCTCCATTTTAATTTTACTTTGAGTAGGACCAAAGTACTTGAAGATAGCAGGTTTTTTTTTGTTGTTGTTGTTTTTTTGTTTTTTTTTTTTGTTTTTTTTTTTTGTTTTTTTGTGCCCTCAGATTATATTTATTCTTTGCCTCATTTATTTTATCCATCCATCCATCCATGCAACCATTTATTTATTCAATCTGAATGTCAGGGGAAAGGAGAGGGGGGCCCTTTCCACAGGGGAATAGCACACAGAAGGACACAAAAGCATGAGATAATACAATGGTCATGAGTTGGGAGAACTGCCGGGGGTTTTTAGGCAACATATAGGCTGATTAGTGGTGGCAGATGAAACCAGAAGGAAAAGATTGGGGTAGCAGCCTGGCATTAAAGGCTGGTCTATGTACTGAGGAGGTAGGCCCCGGTGACTGACAATTTGGGCATGAGTTTTTGATCTCCACAGGGGCAAAGTCCAGGGCTTAACTTTGTTGCTTAGCATTCTGACGGGTTGTTACATGGATGGCCGCGGACGCTGTCCACTGAGTGGGGCTGTAGCAGCCTGAGAGTTTGATCTGTGGGTTGGTTCCCAGTTGTACCCAGTTAAAAATGCTAGGATTTGAGGGGCTTCAGTGTGAACTTCTGAAACCAGTAGAGAGGAGCAGCAGTGGGCTTAAGATGCCCTTCAGCATGGGCTCACTACCTAACTTTGGAAATCAGAGTGGAACCAGGCTTCTCTTTGTTGAAAATTTTCAACTTCTGCAACTGAAAAATCTCACCCCACTCTGAAAATTTCCTCAGACTATGGGCAAGGTGCATTAACCCTCAGATTCCGAGTTTCGCCCCTTACTCACTGTGGCTTCTGCTGAGTTTTATCTGGAAAATAGTGAACTGGGAGTAGGAAGTATCAAGTTTGTCTCAGCCTGTCAAATAACATTGTGAACTTTGGCTGGTTTCAAGAATAGATAAGGACTGATGATTGCTGGCTTTCTTGTTCTGGGATCCCAGGGTTCTTCCTCTCCCCTCTCACACACACAAACACAACACAAACACACATGGCTCTCAGTATTTAAGATTCACAGTGTTTTTAAGATTTCTATACTACACTTAACCAAAGACTTTCTAAAAAAAGAGTTTTACTTCTTATCACTCTGGGGACTCTTACAGCTGAATCGCAGAAACACTCTTAGGGATCACTTTAAAAATTTGCATTTTGTTAATATTTTTACTAGGCTTGACCCTTCCTGGAATTAGTTCAGATAAACCCAGATCACTTGTGCCAAACCCCCCGCCCTCTCTGATCTAAAGAGAATATTGAACCAACACAAACACATTCTGAACTGTGTTAATTCTCAGGAAACAACAGTGAAGGAATTACCACTACACTGTCAAGTACGCTTGAGCTGTTTAATGGAAAAATGACATTTTTAGAAAACAGAGGGACAAAATATCAGCTAGAGGGAGTCTTTAGAAACCCTTGAATAATTGAAAATAAACAAGTGCACTGGTAATCTCTAGGGAAAAAAATCGGTAGACAATTGACAGCGAGTGATCCGAACTTACCTAGGATGAAAATCACTCCACAGTGGCGGGAATCAGAGCGCTTGCCTGACAAAGCAGAGTGGGTACCAATTGAAGGGAACCAATGAAGATAAAGCCTCCAGGGAAGTGCTCTGCTTCTCATGTTACACAAACATTATTTATCTTAAGACCCAGTTCTTTGAAGACTAAAAAGAACATGGACTTGAAGCAGTTCCAGTAAGCTCATAGTTTGAGATAGCAAAGAAAATGGACAAAAACAAAAAACAAAAGGAAAAAAAACCTGTGGTTTTGGGGCTTCAGCTCTTGTAATCACTCTGACTTTTTATCCCACTCACTGGCTATTATGCTTTCCGGCTATTTGGTAAAACTTCTATTAGTTCAATTAATGTAATCCATTACACCACTCAAGACATCAAAACCAACATCGCTCTATTTTTGTAAAGAAACAGGGCCGCAGGGAGCTAGTGGGCTGCTCAGAGCCTCCTCAGCTACTGTAGAAGAGTTGAGAATGAGTCCCACAAAGGCGAAAAGAATTGGGCTAGCCTGCATTTGAAAAGAGACCCATTCCTTCCTCGCTGTTAGCTTTAGAAACAAAAATTAGGAATGATGAGATCATTCTGATCAGGATCTAGCTGGGAAATAATTTAGTGCAGTGAGGAGCGAGGCTCAACGAATATCACCCCGCGCCACTCTGACTGACTGTGCTCTCACGCCCATTCTCCCCATCTAGTACAGCATTTGTTCATTTGGCAACGGGAATGTTTGTTTGCTTGTTTGTTTGTTTTTTTGTTTGCTTGTTTTTTTTGTTTTTGTTTTTGTGCTTTTTTCCAGTAAATCAAAGATTAAAACACTTTCGCCTTCTAGTTCGGGGAAGTTCAACTCTGTGTTGATCTTAGTCCTGAGGTCCCTTGCTGCTCAGCTGCCCCACCTTTCACCTTTCAGAATCTTTTTAATGTTTGTTTTTCCATACACATAAATGTCCCAGGTCTTTTATTTGTATTGAGTAGGAAGAATAGGGAAGAGTACCGCTCACCTCATCTCCTGTAAGTACACATTGTCCTTTGATGAGATCTTAAGATTATTACAGTCCAGCTGCTTCCTTGGAATCTCAAGTGAGATGGAGAAATAAATTCTAAGATTGAGCCTTTAAGAAAAATCTTAAAAGCATTTTGTGTTTAAGTAATATGATTCATGACTCTGCTTAACTCCCTTATTAGTCATTTTAGTCCTGTAGTCAAGCCTAGCCTAACTGGCGCAGAGGCTCTTGTTTTTGTGTTGATTTCACCATCTGCATGGGCTCCACTGGTTGGCCTCTTTCAGGAGCTGGGTTACCTGGTAACCAGGAAAGATGCCAGCTCAGAGCATGTCACATCACCACTCTTTGTTTTGTGTCTTCTGTGGCAGTTCTGAAGTAGGGAACTGAGTGAAAAGCCCTGCGCTGGGAAGGCCTTCCTGTAGGAGCCTGACCCTCTTTTTCCAGTTGTCTGTTAGCTGTATGCAGTTTATGAAAAAAAGACTCTGGCTGCCCCCTGGGCTTCCATCGCTAGGATCACAAAGGCTAATATCTCTGCTGAATTCAACTAAAATATGATTCTCTTTCAAAGGAATCATTATCCCACTCACCCATTTAGAACTGCTGATTTATAACAGGCCTGGGTTTAACAAAGGAAGGAGTCTAAAAGAAATAGGCTGGGCGTTGTGTTTAACGAGGAGGAGACACAACACCTTCTAACAATGTGAGTGTGCTCAGGGAGTGATGGGCCAACTGACGACCAACGAAAGAGTTGTTTGCGTGTCTTGTAATCCCCAGAAAGTTCATACTGAGAAAAGTTGCCGTGATTTTAATCTATGAAGAAATGTCTCAGTTGTTGTTCTCAACCTTAATGCTGCGACCCTTTAACAGAGTTCCTCTTTTGTGGTGAACCCCAACCATAAAATTCTTTCTCAGAACTGTAATTTTGCTGCTGCTGTGAATTGTAACAAAAGATCTATGTTTTCCTAATGGTCTTAGGTGACCCTGTGGAAGGGTTGTTTAGCCCCTCGCAAAGAGCTTGTGACCACAGGTTGACTAACTGCTCTAGCTAGTTAGTAGAAACCTGCTTCTAAAATGAGTACAGCTTAGTGTTTCTGAAACAGGCTTGTCATGCTGGACTTATCTAGAGTTCATATGTTAATACAGCTGGATATTCTTAGTACTAAGAAAATAGAAACTATTTTCCATTTTTGTTTTGACTATTCTGATCCTTTGGCATTCTGAGCTGGGAGTAGTTGGATGCTCCAGAATGATTTTAGTTTCAGATTTTATTTTGTTTTTTGTTTTCCTTCTTTTCATGTATATGAGTGTGCAGTGTATATGCATGCATGGGTTCAAATTCACATGTGTGTAAACACATGTGTTTGTGTGGCCATGTAAGTACTCATGTGCATGTGTGTGTGTGTGTTGGGGGAGGAAACTAACATTAATGGTTCGAATCTTTTTCCATTGCTCTTCCATCAAATTCATTGAGGAAGTGTCTCTCAATAAAACATGGAGCTAGTCTTGCTAATCAACTCACTTTGGGGTCCCTTGTGTCAGCCCCCTAGAAGCTGGAATTATGTTCTAGGCCCCCATGCTCACTGGATATTTATAAAGGCTCTGAGGATACATTCCAGTCCTCTCAGAGGCTTGGTCAACAAGTGCTTTGAGAGAGTTGAGCTGAGGCTTAAGAATGCAGAGGCAAACACAGAAGATTTGTGGCTAATTGTTAAGGTCTAGTCAGTACGGAAGAACCTGAAGCTGTTTCTCAGATATGTGTGGGGAGCACCATGTTCCGAGTCTGCTCCTTGGAACTTACATTCATCACATACTAGGCAGTAGACCTGAGAAAATGTTGAATTTCACCAAGCCCCAATCTCCTCTTCTGAAAAAAAACATGAAGACAGGACTAGATCATGCCACATAAGCTTGTTGAAGAGGTCCCTGTTAAAACATCTAAGTTATTTCTCTTGGTGTGTAGCAAGGGCTCAGTAAATAATCCTGTTGCTGTCCTCAGTGTTTCTTTATTTCTGCCATAAACCAATCCAAGAAACAACACTTTGTTCAAGATGTCCTGTTTGTAGGCTGCTTTTTACCAGACACATTGATTTTATTTGTTTTGGGGTTTCATGTTTATGTCCAGGCTTGAAGACCGAAGACAGACACTCTAAGACGCCTTAGCCCGTGACATATTTATTTTGGGGACTTCCAAGCTAAAGAATCACTAACGTTTTTCTTCCTCCTTTCATTTGCCATCATAATCTGGTTCCACGCTAATTCACTTCTTGGGGAGAATTCAAATTAGCATCCATTCCAGATCGATACAGCAACAGCTTCATTACGCATTTTCAGGTAGCCAAGGGAACCTTGGCAGTTGCAGAGACCAGAGCTAAAGTGATCTTATAAAGCTCCTGTTAGCTCAGCACCATGGTGTGCCGGGTTCATGACGACTTTCACAAAATCGCCTTTGAAAGGCTAAGCGTGCTCCCTACTCTGAACCTCACACCCGACTCTAACTTACACTGAAGATCACACTGTACCTGCTCTTAGCCTTATAAGTCTTACAAAAGCCCTTAGCCAAAAGCAATAAAATCTGACCTGACCTAATCCTGGAGTCACAATGGGTAATGTATGTATTTCTCATTCAACAATTTAATGTGGAAATTAACTGCATGTGTCATATATTCTGCATCTTAAAGGGAGAGGCTTTACGGTTCTAATGTTTCACAAAAATTAAATGCATAAACACTCTTGTCAATTAAGTCACTCCACTTTGCTGATAGCTTAAGCAAGCACTACAAAAGACTCCTTTGGAGAAATTTATTATTTCATTTAGTATGGGAGCCTGCCCCGTGAAATTCGCTCCCTATGCTCAGAGAAACGAAAAACACATCATCTTTTTTTTTTTTCTCTACAAAGATGTGAATCAACCTGCCCATGTTGGCCTACTGTATTGACCTCTGCTGCTTGTCAAAATGGGAGGGACACTGCAAAACTGCAGACATGCCCTCCTTTAGGGCCCAGGCTGAGGAGCCTCATCTCCTGGACTGCCCTTTGTCACCCTTGTCCTTCACAGTCGGCTCCTTTCTGCCATGGTTTCCCCCCCCCCCACTGCCATTTCCTTTCTAGCCTCACAGTGTTTCTTCTGGCTCCCATGAACTCTACTTTTGTTTAGACCCTTTTATTAAATGGAGTGTTTTGAATGCGCTTCAACAGCCAACAGTAAAAACTAATCAGTCTTCCTCAATTTCCTGTCTATCATCATCCCGATTCTCACACTGGCCCAAGCACCACGAGCATTCACCACTGTCAACACTTGATGCATTGTTCTCAGAGTGAGCACAGTAAAGCAGGAATATCAACCCCCCCTCCTCCCCAATTTCATACAAATGAACGTATATGAAAACCTAAGCTATTTATTTTTTTGTTTCAAGACGTGGTGTCGCATAGCTCCCATCGCCTGAGATTCAACACCCATCCAAGATAAACCAACCCTTGATCTTCTTGCCTTCACTTCCCAAGTACTGAGACTACCACGTCCAGTCCTGCAAAAACCTTTCTTGTTTTGTTTTAAACAATGCTTCTTGGAGATCTGTTAGTCAGATGGGTGTTTTGGTGACAGAATACCTGAAGTGAACCACTTATAAGGAGAAATAATTGGTTTGGACTCTGCAATTTTTCGTCCATGGTTTCCTGACCTTGTTGTTATGGGCCAGGACCCCATTATTTCCCCAAGGGCACATCCCCTAAACCTGAGTTCATTTTAGTAGGTCTTCCTCTTAATGATCCTACCATCTCGGGATTGCCATAGAAGGAGACCCTCTGAGCCTTTGGGGTCAGTCAAGATGTGAGCAATGAGATGATCCCTTCGTACTGGTGCATAATGTAATTCCACATTCTCTTTTTTAATAGCTGCTCTGTCTGGACACGTACAACGAACTAGTTCTAAGTGGAAATATGCTCCACATTTTATTCATAAGCTGCTCATAACATAACTTTTGTTTCTACAAACAAGTCTCATGGATCTTTCATTTTCTACATCACTAAGTATGTTACAGCTAAGCTGCCAGATTAGAATTATTATCGAAGATACTTTGCGATCATAATTTATACATAAGGTCAAATTACCACCCATAAGTCATAAAGAATACACAGTTCTGCCAGTCTTCTATGAAAGGACTGCTTTCTAGAGTCTAAGTTATGGAGTGTGTGTTAAACATGTGAAGTTTGTGTGTGTACGCACATGTACATATGGATGCCTGAGACCAACTTTAAGTGTTACTTCCCACATGCTGTCCACTTTGTTTTTATTTATTTATTTTTCTCTCTTTTTACCTTTATTGAAAATAGATGCTTCTAACCATACAAGATAGTACTTGAAGTTTTAGTAAGAACAATGAGACAACAGAAGTTGATGAAAGGGGATGCAAATTGGAACGGAAGAAGTCAAAGTACCGTTATTTGCAGATGATATAATAGTGGCTCTGAAAGTTCTACCAGAGAATTCCTAAAAGCTGATAAAAACTTTGGGCACAGTCACTGGATACAAGATTAACTCAACAAAGAAACAAACAAACAAACAAACAGAACCCACTAGTGACCATACTGCTTTTTGAGACAAGGTCTATCACTGACCTGGGCCTTGCTAAGTAGAGCTAGGCTGGCTGGCAAGCAGGCCCCAGGAATCCACCTATCTCCTTCCCAATGGGGGGCTTTTGAAACTCTCAATACCTCCCCTGGATTGTTTTAGATAAGTTCTGGTGTCAAACTCAGGGCTTTAAGCCTTCGTGGCAAGCAGCTTACTGACTGGAACCTGTCCCAAGTCCAGAAGTTTTAACTGTTTTTGGTATCTGCAGAGATGAAGAGTGGAGTCTCGGAAGAGCTTTCTGTCTCTGCCTCCTGAGTGTCTGGAACTATCCATACACTCTACTGTGCTCAGCTTTGACAGCTTTTTATGTCCCTTCCTCTCTGTGAGGGACCTATCCTCTCCATAAAATATAGATTTTAGGAGAGATGTACATACCTGGAAAAAAATGGGTTTGTATCTATTGCATCAATTAATTTTTTTCTTATAGTTGTTCTTGCTGAAGTTTTCTCCAAGTTAAACTTATTTCATGTTTTGGATTATTGTTTAAAAATATTTTGCCAGCTGCCTTTTTTTTTGCCAGCATCTAATAAAGGATTACTATCCAGAATACATAAAGAACTCAGAAAAAAAAAAAGTCAAATAAAAACAAATTACCCATTTGAAATATAGGCTATGGATCTGAACAGAAATATCTTCAAAGAAGAAATAAAAGGGCCTAAGACATAGCACAAAATGTGTTCACCATCACCAAGCAATCAGGGAAAGAAAAATCAAAACAGTTTTCATACTCCACATCACCCCACTCCACATCACCCCAGTCAGAATAGTTAAGCTCAACAAAACAACCAAAAAAAAAAAAAATCTCAAAGGGGTGTGGGGAAAAGAGAACCCATTACACTATTGGTGGGCTTTCAGACTGGTCCAGCCACTTTGGGAAGCAGTGTGGTGAAGTCTCAAAGAGCTAAAAATAGACCTACCATATCCAGCTGCTTGGTATATGCCCAAAGGACAACATCCCTGGACCATAGATGCTTGCACTGCCATGTTCATCACTGCTCTTCTCACAATAGTTCAGAAACCACTCGCTCAAGTTATAAAAGGTTTCTCTAATACTTTCTTCTAGAACTCGTACGATTTCATTTTATTTTTTACATCAAAATATCAGGTCCCCTCTTGAAGGCACAGTTCTAATCTCTGTTGGCTTTTGCGATGGCGCGCCACTTGTCTTCTTATTGAGCTGGGCTTTTTTGTCCACTCATAACCGATGATGCCGCCTTCATCTTATTCTAACATCTTGTGTCTGGAGTGTCTCATCGGTTGCTCCCTCCCCTTCGTGCTTAATCGTTCTGACTTCATAAAGTGTCAGTTTATGTTAGATTAACGGCAATGATTAATAAATAACATAACATAAATTGCTGGCATGTCATCTTAAACTTGCACAGTGCACTGTACTTCACAAAGCCTTTTGCATACGTTAGCTCATGTGTTTTGATCTTTATAATATAAAGCAGCTGAAAAAGGTATTATTGTCCTTTATAGATGAAGAAACTGAGGCTCAGACAGGGCCAAGTGCTTGGTAAGTAGAGTGATGGCTTGCCTATGTTCTGGTCTTTGACAGTTTATGGTTGTATTTCTCAGGCTACCTTGTTTTCCCCGGATGTTATCAGGGAGTTCGTCGCTGTAGTACAGAGATTAACTGTATTCTAGAGTTCTAGGTCCATGCACGGTCATTGGCTTTCATTTGAGAAGGGCTTGGGAAAGGCACTGAACCATGAAATTGTGAACTAGAGGGCAGGGGACCCGTGAGAGTGCAGAATGACCTTTCTGCCTTCCAGACAGGGCTATCAAAATTAAAAGAACCTGGGACCTTTAACACCAAGATCATATAGCTACTCAGATTTCAGGGCTGAGTCTGAACCCAGGGGCAGGCTTTACCATTTGGTTTGGTAAAGAAGAGAAGGAGGAAAATGTTGGGTATATTTTATGGAACTGAGTCATTTCTGTATGAATAAAACACCTCCCGAGACAGGAAAGAAAAGATAAGTTCATTCATTCATTCAACAAATAATCACATGGCCTGTACTGTCCTACATATTAGATTTGCTGGTTTTTAAAGATTTATCTTATTTTAAATTAGGTGTGTATGTGCAGGTGTGTTCAAACGAGTGTGGGTGCCATTAGAGGTTGGAAGAAGGCAATGGGTTCCCTGGAATTGGACTCACAGGTGGCTGAAAACTGCTCCACCTGGGTGACAGGAACCCAAATCTGGTCCTCCTCAAGAGCAGCAAGTTCTTCTAACTGCTGAGCCATCTCTCCAGTCCCCACTCATTAAGTTTGCAATGATGAATGACTTGGGCACAGCAGCCCTTGTCTTCACTGGGATTAGATTCTGAGAGAAAAGCAGTGGCAAGCAATTGGCATGTGAATAGAGGCGAAATTCCAGTGTGAAAGGGACAGTGGGAGAAACTTTCCCGGCAACTGGGAGATCCAAACCGGAAGATCTGCTGTCATCCCTCACACCCCGGGAACTGTGTCCTCCAGGCCTCCTGGGCATCCAGTTGGCTCTGCCAGGACCTCCTTGTTACCCCACAGCTCCAGGTTTTCTCTCTTTGCTCTTCAAGTAACAGCTCTCCAGGGTAGCCAGTCCAGCGTGTCACCACGTCCCTTGTCCACTCACAAACCATGCTCAATTCCCCATGAGTATTTTTTTTCTTTAATATATAATTTACTCAGAATTCAAGCAGAGTGCGGTTTCTGTTTTCTCCCTGGACTCTGGCTGATCTAAGGAGCCTACATTATTTTTATAATTGGAAAATTTCCATTAAGATAACACAAAGAACCACTCTTGCCTCCTGCCTCCCAAGAGGAAGCACTCTTTAGGGTGTGGAGAGGCCCCTTGGCTCCCAGACTTGAAGGTGATTATTTTCGTTTCAATTTTGAGCCCTCATGTGAAATTAGGCTTCGGGCTAGAACACCTATTTCTTAGAAAAACACACTTTCTCCCGGAGAGAAATTCTAGAAAGCAGTCGCTGGCTATTGACAAACTATAATGCTGCAAAGGGATCTGGCCCAAAAAGAACTCAAGAGAAGAGTGTCTGTCAGGAGAAGGAGGCCTAGACAGTGGCCCTGGGTTTGTAGTGACAGCCGGGTGCCCAGGTGGGCAGTCATGGACAGAGCCAGGCTTCAGCTGGTGGTGGTGACCTGTGGCGGTGGTCACTGGAAACTCACCAGCTTCCCTGAGCTGTCTAGGCTCAGCAACTTCCAGGCTCCTGGGGGGTAAGGGCTGTCGGCTGCTCAGTCTAGGGGTAAGGGTGGTGTAAGAGATGGTGATGGACTGGCTGGGAGGAGGGAGGCTTGGCACATCATTCTGCCCTGTTAAGTCCCCTTTGGCAGAAGGACTTTGCCCCACAAGGAAGTGTGAGGAGGACTGTCACAGTTGCATGGCGGTGAAGAGCTGTCTGGTTGGCCTCCCTCTGTGCCAAGGGGCTTCTTGGCTCTGTGTTCCCAGAGTGATATGGGAGGAGAAGAGGGAGCAAGTCTAAGCTGCTTTGCCTTTTGTTGGTGGTGGTGGAGGAACCATTTTTTGTAAGGACTTCATAGAAAATAGGGATCTTGGGGGAAATCTGGAAGTGTATAGAATGAAGCTACAGACAAGGGCTGAGGGTCTGACAGGAGGCTTACAGGAGAAAGTGAGGTGACAGAAGGCTCACCTGCCCAGTTTGGAAAAAGCCAGCTCGAAACTGCAGTTGCACACACACACACACAGATGCATTCTATTGGTAAGCTGTTTCCCCACAACCTCAGAGTTCCGTAAACCATCGGAATGTGTTCCTCGCTTTTGCACACCCCACACCTCGAAGAGCACCTGAAGAGACAAGTGCTTTCATTTCCTGCTGAAGGAAGGGATGGTGATGGAAGTCACTGTGTTGATAGACAGACGCCTCCTAGCGCAGAGACTACACTGGACTTGTTTATTGCTGTGTCCATGGTGAGTGCCCAGGAAAGTGCCTGGCATGTAATGGGAATTTAGGAATATATGCTAAGTACCTGGCACACAGTGAATGCCCATAGGCTTCCTTAGGGAAGAAACCAGTGAGCAGGGTCTTTATCATGCCCACAAGCACCTAGCTGAGGGCCATCCAATCCATGATAACACAGTAACAGTTGCCATAGGTTTTCCTCTTGCCTTTTCAGAACTTCTTTTGTCCCCAGTTCCTCATCTACAGTTTAGATCAGCTCATTAGTCAGGCTGTAGGCAACAAAGACACAATGGGTTGTAAGGTAGTGCTTGTGGTGTGTGTGTGTGTGTGTGTGTGTGTGTGTGTGCATGTACATGTGTGTGTTTGTATGTGCATGTGTGTGTGTTTATTCATGTGTGACGACAAGTGCATGCTTGCTACTCTATGCATATGGAGAGCAGAGGAAAACCTCAGGAGTTGGTCCTCACCTTCTACCTTGTTTGAAAACGGGCGTCATATTGTTCACTGCTGTGTACTTCAGGCTGGCTGGCTTGCAAACTTCCAAGGAATCTTTCTGTAGGAGCGC
Organism: Meriones psammophilus; assembly: GCA_036365155.1. Lineage (NCBI taxonomy): Eukaryota > Metazoa > Chordata > Mammalia > Rodentia > Muridae > Meriones > Meriones psammophilus. The sequence goes on along the minus strand of JAEOAE010004370.1, from coordinate 21,502 downwards.
TAGGACATGTGCTGTCTCGCTGCCTCTCTTTGGGTGCTGGGGCTCTGACCCCTAGTCTGTGGGTGCTGGGGCTCTGACCCCTAGTCTGTGGGTGCTGGGGCTCTGACCCCAAGTCTGTGGGTGCTGGAGATCTGACCCCAAGTCTGTGGGTGCTGGGGCTCTGACCCCAAGTCTGTGGGTGCTGGGGCTCTGACCCTAAGTCTGTGGGTGCTGGGGCTCTGACCCCAAGTCCCTCATACCTGCATACTGAGCTCTTTCCCCTCAACCCAAATCGCCATTCCTTTTGGCACTCAGGTTTCCCACATAGTCAGGCATGCAGACGGAGGCTGGCTCTCATGCAGAATTTTGAAGGATGTTTAGGGCAGTGAGGGAGGTGTGGGCTCAATGAGGGTTAGACTTGCGCTTTCCTGGGAGCCCCTTTCGGGGGAAGAACTCTTCACTGGGTTCCTTAGAGGAAGCATCCATTTTCCCAGCCCTGGTTGCAAATGAAGATTTTTGTCCAGCTGAGGGTCCCATGCCTAGGAGACAGTTACACTCTAGAAAGGCTCCCTGTGAGAGTAGTCCAGAACTAAGGCTGATCCCAGACACTTGAAAGATACAGAAGTATGTGCAACCTAAAATAGCATGATCAAAGGGAGGGAGCGGGAGGGCTGGGACAACAGCAGTCATCAGACATTTGCAGAGCTGCTATCCAGAAGCTTGGAAGGAAAAAAAAAAAAAAAAAACGTTACAAGGTAGTTTTTCCATAGAAAAGGACCTGGCACATTTCTGGATGTGCACCAGACAATCAGAAATCATGAAGCATACTTCCTTTGACGTCTGACACGAAGCCTCGATCCACACCCTGCCCCAGAAGAATTAGGAGAGTGTCTTGAGATGGAGAAAGAGGGACAGCCCTCGAGTCAGCCTCGTGGTCATACTGTAAATCATCTTAACAGTTGTTTATTTACTTTGCCTGGTTATTAAGTTTTTCCATCCTGCATTGAATGCTTGGGGGAAATCTTATGATGTGCTCCCTGTGTCCAAAACACTTGTATTTTACCCTTGACTCAGCCAGCCTGCTTCTAAAATGAATCACATGAGCTGGAAGGGTGAGAAAGCCCCTCTTCCATGATGGGGAATGCTGGCCTCCAGAGCAGTGTGTCCCTGAGTGCAGGCCCATGCCAACTCTGGTGGGCAGACCCCCTAAGAAACACAAGAAGGCAGAGTGGAAGGTACAGTTCTGCCCTGGGTGTTGGCTGCTCTCTAGGAACCAGGTGATTTCACAGTGATGAGAGCCTGGGCCTGTAAACAGTATTGTACTGGGAGCATCTCTCTGTCTGCTAGTTAGCTGCCTTTGTCCTCACTGTGACAAAGGTCCTGAAGAAAGTCCGCTTAAGGAAGGAAAGGAGGCAGGCTCTGTTTTGTCTGGTGGAAAGGTGTGGCATCAGGAGCAGGAGTAGATGTTTATATTGCATCCACAGTCAGGAAACAGAGGAGACAGATGTGGATGGTCCGCTTTCTTCTTTGTATGTAGTCTTGAAGCTCCGGCCATGAGGTGATGCCCTCATTCATAGTGAATCTTCCCACCTCAGGTAAACCTTTCTGGAAGCTCCCCAAACACCACCAGAAAAGAGTTTCCTAGGTGATTCTAAGTCCCATGAATAGGACAGCTGAGACCATCCCAGACTCCTCTGTAGCATGTGACCATGAACAATTTCTTAACCTGTACTTGGATTTTCTCAACCCTGATTGAGAGGTATTGTCACCAATAGATTTGTTCTCAGAGTAAAAGGGTCAATACGTAGCACATGCTCTCTGTGTCCTTGGTGTGTGTTGCTATTTCTTCATGTAATGTAAGTGTTTTAGATTCAGAATATTTTAGAAATTTATTTATGGCTATATGTGTAGCACCTAGAGTCAACCTGTCACAAAATCAGTAGCACTACTTTGTGTGTGTGTGTCTCTGTGTGTGTGTGTGTGTGTGTGTGTGTGTGTGTGTGTGTGTGTGTGTGTGAAAATTAATTAGGAATGTCTTTGTATGTTTTAGGCCCCATGATGAATGCAGTGCTGACAATGCCTGCTTATATGAAGCTTCCAGTCAGGTGGGTGGGATGAGAGTCAATACATAACCATGTAATCTCACCCTCCATACCTATCAAAATTATATCACTGCTTTCAGAAAAAAATACCCTGCAAAGACTCTGGCTTGACAGGTTTGGAAGACACTCTGGCATGGCATGGATCTAAGGGGAAAGGGGTATTCTAATGTATCTCTTGGTTTGGGAATTCCAGCCCTAAATGTTCTCTGGATTCTGTGAAACATTCTCTCCATGATAAACCCAGAAATGCTCAAATTAAATGCTTTAATTAGCTACACTAGATAAGAAAGACTGAGAAAGTCTACTATAATGGAATATATTTGACATAAAAAGTATTGAACAAAAGTAAACACTATTCTGGAAGAGAGGGGAAGGTCGTGGATGATAGAATTATTCACCGATCTGTGTATTTATCATAATCATGAATTACGTTGAACATCACAATTATAGAGCCTGATTTAAAGTGCTTATGTAGAAAATGTGTCTCTGATGAAATGCATTTTGATAGCAACTTGCCTGATTAGGAGGTAGGTGAGTGAGTGGGATGGTACAATGCTTCAGATACAGGAAGAATTTTTTGTGAAGTTCCTGTGGAAGGAGGAGCTGACTGAAGAACAGATGTTGCTGTTTGAATGCAGCGGGTAAAGATAAAACAAAAAAGCAAAACAAATGATGAGATTTCTGTCTTCAAGGAACTCATGTCTTAAGGAAAAGGTCACATACTCCTGGATTTTCCCATTATAAGTTAATGATTTTCCAAATATATCAGGAAGAAATGAGTGTCAGGAGTAATTCTTCACCAGGTGATACAAAAAAAAAACAAAACAAAACAAAACAAAACAACAAAACAACAAAAAAAAAGTAAAAACAGAGACAACTGAGTTTCTCATGTGTCTCTAGGTGAGTGAGCTCTTCAATAGCAGCTGTGCTTTATCCAGAGTTGGCTGCTCCCGCCTTCACGCTGGGTCATGGTTTCTGAGCACTCTGTCTGGGTTACACACAGCGACTGGGAGATTGGGTCACCATGCCATGGATGCATCCATGCCTAACTACCCCTTTGCTTTCCAGATCCTTTAAAAGGCAAACAAGATACTTTCAAACAGCTCTGCTGGCTGGAAGGCAGGTGTCAGAGCCACAGATCGCCTCCTCCTCAGGCCCCTGGCAACCACAGCACGCGCTCTACGGCCACAGTTCTCTCATCTCTAGTGTTACAGATGGAACTGTGGCACGGACAGGTCCTTTAGGATCACCCTCTCCACTCAGTATGACACTTGCTTGCTCAGCTTGTCATTTGTACAACTAGTTTAATTTTTATTCCTGAGGTCATGTTCATGGTAAGGACGGGCCACGGCTTGCTGAAGCACAATTGGTTTGTTTTCCAGCTCTTGGCTATCATTATAAAACTGCTAAAAACACATTGGGAAGGATTTTTTATAGGGTTAGAAGCTCCTGTTTTGCTGGGATCCAGTGCTCAGTAGCACAGGCATCAGGCTGAATGGGAGCTACATGGTTAACTTTAAAGAAATTGTCTCACTGCTTTCCAGAGTGGCACTACTGTTTTGTATCCCAACTAGAAGCATTTGAGGGCACCATTTTCTCCAAATCCTTACTGGTATTTGGCATCATCCTGCAAAGTTTTTGAACACTGTAATAGGTGTGTGGTGATGCTCTACTGTTACATACTGCAACAGAGGCAGGGAGAAAGAAGTACTTATCTTGGGAAAGTTGGCACTATTTCAAAAGGATCATCTGAAAGGAATTGCAAAAATAACAGGTAGGACTGTAAGAGATGAAGCAGACAGGTTAGGGATTGGTGGGAATTTATAGGAAAAATAAAGAGTTGTACTTGACTTTGTAATGTCCCCAATTCCTGTGTTCAGAGTGGTGTAAACACTTGCTGTCATTAAAGATGGAAATGTAACAGTATTGGGAGAATTAGGAGCATTAATGTGAGTGTGGGTCTTATGGGAGAGTTCAATGCCTTTGACCAAGTTATAATTGCATAAAAAGGGGCAGCTAGTGAGTCCAGAAACAACTAGAGAAGCGTATGAGCAGAGAAGTAACTACAGCAGCTGTGCAAGTTAAAGAGTAGCTAGAGCTGGGAAAGGATGGGAAAGATAGAGAAAACAACTTTCTTTTTATCATGACATGCACTTGATAAAAATTTAAATTCTGTTGTCATATCTTAACTAAGAGAATTTAAAAGTATATGTAAAAGAGATGGCTCGGCAGGTAGCCTGCCAAACCTGGTGGTTTATGTTTGATCCCCAGTGCCCACATGGTGGATAGAGAAAACTGTCTCCTGCAAGTTGTCCTCTGACCTCCACAAATATGACACAGCATTCCTGCACACATCCATAAACACCCATCCACCCCATACACACACACACACACACAAAAAAAAAGTAATTAAGAATAAAGAAGAGACTCTCAGACTTAATAATTAACTTCTTACAAGAAACAAATGTATTTCAGATGTCACTGAGAGGGTGGGGAGCGTGGCAGAGAAAAGACACAGGGAAATGGAAACACACAGAGAGCACTGTTTACTATCAAGTGGAAACTGAGGCAGTGGCATGAACTAAGACAGAGCGGCTTGCTCCAGGATCAAAGATTTAAAAATTCTTCCCTTATACCCAGTCGTTTGTACATTGGTTTCAAATGTCCTGCACAGCACACATATAACTTATTAGTCACCAGTGAGACTATTAAGATTCCCCAAAAGGACATGATAGTGCATGATTTAAAACTCTTTTTGTATTTTAAAAATTTTCACATAATATATTTTAATCATGTTCTTTCTCACACCTCAACTCTTCCTTGATCCTTTCCTGTGCCTTACCCATAAACTTCCTTTTTTTTTTTCTCTTAAAAAAAATCCCTAAACACAAAAAAGCTCCCCAGAAACATGAAGTTTGTTTGGCTCCTGAGTATAAGGCTTGCCTGAGTATCCCCAGTGCCACCCCATTGGAGAAAATGAATATTTCTCCGAGCAGCTCTCACTTTCCAATAGCTTCTCAGTTAGGGTGGGACTTGGTGCCGACTTCCTTGTCTCTGGGCTGGATTTTGTCTGTCTTGAACTGGTGCAGATCCTGTGTATGCTACCACAGTCTTTGGACATACACCTGCCCTGCTGTGTCTGAAAACTGCTGTTCCCTTGGAGTTGTCTATTGTTTAACTAGCTTAAAAATCTTACTGCCTCAATTCTGCGCAGATCTCTGAGCCTCAAGGGGAGGGCTGGGAGGAAAACATCCCGCAATTCTGAGTGCCCGGAGTCTCTCACTTCTTGGCACATTGTCCTAGTGTAGGTTTCTGTGCTAATTACCATCTACTTTAAGATTTATTTTTTTCATGAGGTTTAAGTAATGCATTGACTTAGGTATGACACTATGTTTTAAGAGGAATGTTATCACGTGTTCAGTTATCAGACTAATAACTCCTGCCATTGTGGCGCCGTGAGTATAGCTTGAGGGCAAATTGTTATGGTAGGTTCATAGTTCATGGGTGGTTCATACTTGGGGAGATTGAAGGTTACGATTCCTTTTCCAGTAGCATGTACAGTACCTTCCAGCACTGTGAATGCTAGCCAGTAGGGGTGAAACGTCTAGTTGAGCATTAGCTCAAATTTCTCCATGTCTTATGACCTAAGTATGTGGTGTCTTTAGCGACAGAGTCTAACGTCAGATATGGAGGGTGACCAATACTGTTGGCAGTAGCCTCTAATGTTTAGTAGGTGGTCCCTTTCACCAGTGACTTAACAAGGTGTAACCCATTGCTGGTACTGGAGAGGATCTCCTTAATAACACTATATCTTATTTCTCCTCCTTAGAGGATTCCCGTCCCCACTCTCAATCCTTTAGGAGCTACCTAACCTCTGCATTCTAAATAAAACACACACGTCTAAAACTAACAGCCACATGTAAAAGAAAATGTAATCTTTGTCTTTCTGGTCTGGGTTACCTCACTCACGATGATTGTCTCTAGATCCATCCATTCACCTGCAGATTTCATAATCCAAATTTTATTAACTGTTGAATAATGTTCCATTATGTAAATATACTAGGTTCTCATTATCCATTTCTCAGTTGAAGGGATTCTAGGCTCTTTCCAGTTTCTGACTGTTATAAACAGAGCAGCAGTGATCATGAATGACAAAGTATCTCTGTAGTAGGATGGAGAGTCCTTCAGTGTATGCCCAAGAATGGTATAACTGAATCTTAGAGTAGATCTACGCTCAGCTTTTTAAGATACCTTCACCCTGATTTTCACCGTGGCGGTTCCAGTTTACATTCCCATCAGCAGAGAGTAACTGTTCCCTCTCCCCTCACCGCAGACAGAATCTTCTGTCATTTGTTTCATGAATCTTGGCCATTCTGACTGGAGTTGGATAAAATCTTGAAGTAGTTTTAATTTGCATTTTCCTGATGACTAAGGATATGGAACATTTTAAAGTGTTTCTCAGCCATTTCTATTTTATTTTTGAGACTCTGGTTAGTGCTGTATTCCATTGTGAATTGGGTTATTTGTTTCCTTGATGTTTGGTTTACTGAATTCTTTCTAAATTCTGGATATTAACACTGTGAGGTATACTTGGCAACAACTTACCCTATTCTGTAGGCCGCCTGACGTGATGGTGTCCTTTGCTTAGAGAAACTTTTCAGGGTCATGAATACCCTTATTTGTTGGTGATAGGATTTTATATAGAAAAGACTCTGAAGACTCAATCAGAAAACTTCTACAGCTGATAAATACATTCAGCAATTCAGGATAAAAATAAAACATGAAAATCTGCAGTCTTCCTATATACAAACACACTAAGAAAGAAATTAGGCAAACATTTGTCAAAAGAGCCTTAAAAATAAAAAAAGTATCTTAGAATAATCTAATCAAGCAAGTGTAAGACTCAGTATAGTAAAAAACTTTAAGAGATTGAAGAAAGAAATTGAAAGATAAGAGAAGATGGAAAGATTTCCAGTGCTCATGGGTCAGTAGGATTGGTGCTGTGAAAATGGCCATCCCACCAAAAGCAGTCTATAGAGTCAATGAAATTCCTACCAAAATTACAACACAATTCTTCACACAAGTTGCAAAAAAAAAAAAACTCTTAAGCTTCATAATGGAAACACAAAAAGGCCACAATAACTAGGACAATCCAAGACAAAAGAAGAACTTCCGAGGCATCACAACCACAGATTTCCAAGTTGTATCATAGAACTACAGTAATACAATTGACAGGCCATTGGCATAAACATATTAATCAATGGAATAGACTTGAAGACACAGGCATAATTCTGCACACCCACGGACACATGAGTTGTGACAAAGAAGCCACAAGCACACACTGGAGAGAAGACAGCTTTTTAACAAGTGATGCTAACCAAATTGGATAGCTGCATTGTAGAAGAATGAAAACGGATCCACATTTATTACCCTGCACAAAACTCAGCTCTGAATGGAACAAGGACCTCAGCATTAGGACCAGATAGCCTGAATCTGAGAGAAGAGAAAGAGAGGATTGGGCTTGAACTCATTGCTACAGGAAAAGATCTTCTGAAAAAGATCCCAATAGTTCAGGCATTAACAAAAATCTTAATAAAATAAAAACAAGTAAATCGAGGAAAAGCTAATCCAGTAATAAAACTAAGAAAAGGAGTAGAGCTCAGGGGATGGCTCAGTGGGAAAAGTGTGTGCTACACAACCACAAGGTTCAGAGATATAGAGAGGGAAGAAAAGAACTGAACATTAAACTTTCTTATCTATAGAATAAGGAAACGGGCTGGAGAGATGGCTCAGTCATGAAGAGTACTTTCTGCTCTTGCAGAGGACCCAGGTTCGAATCCCAGCCCCCCCAATCCAGTAGCTCACAACTGCACAGGATAACTCCAGCACTGGGAGATGTGATAGGTTCTTCTCCCCTCTGAGAGCACTTGACATATGTGATGCACACAGACAGGCAAGTGCACAAACATGTGCACATTATTAGAAATGCAATTTCAGAAATGAGAAACAGCTTTTCTCATTTCTAAATGAGAAATGTGCCAAAGGTCAAATTTGACTAGTAAGTAGAGCTTGATTCCAAAATCTAGTGCATTTGGCTTTGGAGTGTGGTTCGCATCCTTTACATCTCTCCTGCCAAGAGAGCATTCAAACTCAACGACACAGAATCTTGTGCACCATGATTTATTATGAAGGGACATATTACGCTCAACAAACAGGCATGACTATTATCTCTCAGTTGGGCAAGCGTCAAGAAAATTAGCATAATCCTATTTTAGCCCAAAGCAAGCATCAGTTTCATAGTCAAAATGGCATGATCCCTGATCTTTCATAATAAAAGTTATAATTTAAAATATAATTTAAAATAAATTTTAAATAAGGGGTGATTCCAAGATGGCGGCGAGCAGAGCACACCGTTTTGGAGAGGAAGAAGACAAGAATCTCTGGAATTGGTGGGTGGAGAGTCAATCAAAGCTAGAATTTGGACTTTTGGGCTTTCTAAAGGAGAGAGGCCACCACAGAAGCGTGGAGTGCTTGTAGATTTAGATCGGGCGCTGACTTCTTCGGGAAGGAAATAGGGCGCTTCCCTTGTCCGGCCTCCTGGGGAAACCCACACACAGCACCAGGCAGTGGAGCGCAAAGCTCACATCCGGGAGATCAAGGCAGCAGAGACAGTGCTCCAGGCCCCTTAAGGCAGTGGTCTGCTGTAACCACCCGCTGATCGCCTGCCCTCCTCCTCCTGGACACATGTCCGCTAAGGGCCCTCCGACCCACGGAGCGCCTCTTCCCCCCATCATCCGCTGACGCGATCTCGAGCTAGACCACAGCAGGAAGGGCAGCGGAGCTCACGCCCTAAGTGGCCAGAGCGCAATAACCTCAGAAATCTCCTCACAGGAGGAGCACAGGCCCAATCCCAAAGATCCAACCACTGAGGCTAACCACAGAGACTCAGATCCACAATACAATTCTTCCTGGATACCAAAGCCACAAAGTTCAGTGTCTGGGACCCAAGATGGGCAGAAGCAGGGAGGCAGGGCCCCAGACCCCGCTGCCTCAGCGGAGAGCAGTAATGACCTGCTGAACGCCACCACTCAGAGAACACACCCGACCTAGGGCCTCTCGCGGAGCTCTTGACCCGCGGAACACCCCCCCCACTACCACCACCACCTGGCTCTGCAGGAGTGCACGCACAGCCATACTCCACCCTGCCAGAGCGCACGCCCAATGCAGTGCCAGCCACAGAGACTCAGACGGTTCCCAGATCTCAAGTCTGCAAGTGGTAGCACAGACTACACAGGGCTGCCCAGCCAGTGAGTGTATGGGCCATCCATCCCCTCAGTGGCAGAAAACCAGCTGAATAGACACCAAAGACCAGCAGACCTGTAAAATCAATACGTGAGCACATTATTCAACAGCGCTTGTGATCCCTTAGCGCCTGCAACAACTTCAGTGCCTGCAGGGCACCCCTCTCACACACTGAAGGCCTCTTCATTCACCAACACCCTGTCCCTTAGGACACACCCACAAGCACACGCACAAACATATGCTACCCCACATTTGTCCTTCTGTGCCTGTGATCTTTCCTTCTACAGGTATAGCTAAATAACCAACACACACACTGAAACCACTAGACCTCACCCATTTTCATGAAGAATTCTTCAGATACCAGAGAAAAACCAGTCTGACCTGCAGAATCCAGGAAAAGACAGTGAACACTACTGTGGCCCGCTTCTTATTCTATAGATAAGAAAGTTTAAAGTTTAATGGCCAGAGGTCAGCGAAAGAGCATAACCAACGCAAATCAAGATATCATGACTTCACCAGCAACCTCCAAAATTATTGGACACTCCAACTCAGCAGAAACACAAGAAAATGATTTTAAAGCTATGATTATCCAGTTATTTGAGGCACATAAAAAGGAAACCAACAAATCTCTCAGAGAAATAGTCATAGAGATTCAAACAGTTAAAGAGGATACAAAAAAAAAAAAAAATCCCTTAAAGATTTGGCCTCCCAAATAGAAACAAAGAAAAACGAAGTGAATGAAGAAGCTCTTAAAGAAACACATGCAAATATAGCCAAACAATTGGAGGCAGAAGCATAGGCACTAAGAGAAGAAACAAACAAAAAAATAGAGACCATCTTGGAGACACAGGAATCCACACTTAAACAGATGAAGGAAATGTTTCAAGACATGAAAACAGAATTAGAATCAATAAAGAAAACACAAACCGGGCATCTCCAAGATGCCTCAGAGGTTAAGAACACTGATTGTTCTTCCAAAGGTCCTGAGTTCAATTCCCAGCAACCAAATGGTGTCTCATAACTATCTATGATGAGATCTGGTGCCCTCTTCTGGCATGTAGGCATACATGCAGACAGAATACTGTACAAATAATAAATCTAAAAGAAAGGGGAAAAAAAAAGAAAACACAAACCAAGAAAATCCTGGAACTGAAGAACTTAGAGAAAAGAGAAGGAATCACAAAGGTAAGCATGACTAATAGAATACAAGAGATGGAAGAGAGAATCTTGGGGGCTGAAGATACACTCACAGAAATTGATACTTCTCTCAAAGCAAAAGTAAAATCAGAAAAATCCCAAACACAAACCATCCAAGAAATCAAGGACGCCAAGAAAAGGCAAAATATAAGAATAATAGGAATTGAAGAAGAAGAAGACTCCAGGCTACAAGGTCCAGAAAATATTTTCAAGAAAATCATAGAAGAAAAATTTCCCAACTAAAGAAAGAGATGTCCACAAATATACAAGAGGCCTACAGAACACTAAATAGACTAGACCAGAGAAGAAACTCCTCACGCCACATCATAGTCAAAACACTTAATCTACAGAACAAAGAAAAGATACTAAAAGCAGCAAGGGAAAAAGACCAAGTAACATATAAAGGCAAACCTATCAGAATCACACCTGACTTCTCATCAGAAACTATGAAAGCCAGAAGGGCCTGGGGAGATATCATGGAGGCCCTAATGGACCACAGATGCAAACCTAGACTACTTTACCCAGCAAAGCTTTTAATCAACATATATGGAGAAAATAAAATATTCCACGACAAAACTAAATTTAAGCAATATTTGAACAGCAACCCAGCCCTACAGAAGATACTAGTAGAAGGAAAATTCCAATCCAATGAAAACAAATACACCCAAGAAAACATAGGTTAAAGATAACTTCCAACAAAAATCAAAAGCAAACAAGCAATGATTAACAGTAACATCGCCAACTCCACAATAATAGGAAATAACATTCAATGGTCATTATTATCTATCAACAATAATGGACTCAACTCTGCAATAAAAAGACACAGACTAACAGAATGGGTGTGGAAACAGGAACCAACATTCTGCTGCATCCAAGAAACACACCTATGCAACAAAGATAAACATTACCTCAGAGTAAAAGGCTGGAAAACAGTTTTTCAAGCAAATGGACCCCAAAAACAAGCAGGAGGGGCTATCCTAATATCTAATAAAATAGATTTTGAACCAAAACTAACCAAAAAAGACATAGAGGGGCACTACATTTTCAACAAAGGAAAAATTCACCAAGAAGACATCACAATTCTAAACATCTATGCCCCAAATACAAGACCACCTACATTCATAAATGAAACATTATTAAAGCTTAAACCACACATTGACTGCAATACCCTAGTAGTGGGTGACTTCAACACCCCACTCTCACCAAGGGACAGATCAACTAAACAGAAACCAAATAGGGAAATAAAAGCACTTAAAGGGTCCCTAAATCAAATGGACCTAATAGACGTCTACAGATCTTTCCACCCAAACTCAAAAGAGTATACCTTCTTTTTTCAGCACCTCATGGAACCTTCTCCAAAACAGACCATATAGTTGGTCACAAAACAAGCCTCAACAGATATAAAAAGATTGAGATAATCCCTTGTATTCTATCAGACCACCATGGACATCAACAACAATGGAAATAACCAAAAACGTACACACACATGGAAACTGAACAACTTGTTACTCAATGACAGCTGGGTTAAGGAAGAAATAAGGAAAGAAATTAAAGACTTCCTAAAACTCAATGAAAGTGAAGACACAACATACCCAAATTTATGGGACACATTGAAAGCAATGCTCAGAGGAAAATTTATAGCACTAAGTGCCTTCAAGAAGAAATTTGTAACATCACATACAAGTAACTTAATGGCCCAACTGAAAACCCTAGAAAAAAAGCAGATACACCCAAGAGGAGCAGAAGGCTGGAAATAATCAAACTCAGGGCTGAAATCAATCAATTAGAAACATATAAAACTATTCAAAGAATCAATGAAACCAAGAGCTGGTTCTTTGAGAAAATCAACAAGATAGACAAACCCTTAGCTGACTAAAAAGCAGAGAGAATCTATCCAAATCAGCAAAATCAGAAATGAAAAGGGGGACATAACCACAGGCACTGAGGAAATCCAAACAATCATTAGGTCATACTACAAAAGCCTATACGCCACAAAATTTGAAAATCTAAACGAAATGGATAATTTTCTTGATAGATTCCATCTACCAACATTAAGTCAAGATCAGGTAGAAAGACTGAATAACCCTATATCACCCAAGGAAATTGAAGCAGTCATTAACAGTCTCCCCTCGAAAAAAAGCCCTGGGCCAGATGGTTTCAGCACAGAATTCTACCAGACCTTCAAAGAAGTGCTAATGCCAATTCTCCTCAAACTATTCCACAAAATAGAAACAGAAGGAACACTACCAAAATCATTCTATGAAGCGACAGTCACCCTGATACCCAAACCACACAAAGACCCAACAAAAAAAAGAGAACTTCAGAACTATCTCTTATGAATATTGACACGAAAATACTCAATAAAATACTTGCAAACCGAATCCAAGAACACATCAAAGATATCATCCATCATGACCAAGTAGGCTTCATCTCAGGCATGCAAGGGTGGTTCAACATACGGAAATCCATCAATGTAATCCACCACATAAACAAACTGAAGGAGAAAAATCACATGATCATCTCCTTGGACACTGAAAAAGCATTTGACAAAGTCCAACACCCATTCATGTTCAAAGTATTGAGAGATCAGAATGCAAGGCACATATCTAAACATAGTAAAGGCAATATACAGCAAGCCTATAGCCAACATCAAACTCAATGGAGAGAAATTTAAATCAATCCCACTGAAATCAGGGACAAGACAAGGCTGCCCACTCTCTCCATAGCTCTTCAACATAGTAATTGAAGTCCTAGCCAGAGCAATAAGACAACTAAAGGAGATCAAGGGGATACAAATTGAAAAGGAAGAGGTCAAAGTGTCACTATTTGCAGATGATATGATAGTATACATGAGCGACCCCAAAAACTCAACCAGAGAACTCCTTCAGCTGATAAACACCTTCAGCAAAGTGGCAGGATACAAAATCAACTCAAAAAAATCAGAAGCCCTCCTGTACACAAAAGACAAAAGGGCTGAGAAAGAAATTAGGGAAACAACACCCTTCACAATAGCTACTAATAACATAAAGTACCTTGGGGTGACATTAACCAACCAAGTGAAAGACCTGTTTGAGAAAAAAAAACTCAAGTCTCTGAAGAAAATAATTGAAGAAGATATCAGAAGATGGAAAGATCTCCCATGCTCTGGATTGGTAGGATTAACATTGTGAAAATGGCCAACATCCCAAAAGCAATTTACAGATTCAACACAATTCCCATCAAAATACCAACTCAATTTTTTTCAGACCTTGAAAAAAAAAGATTCTCAGCTTCATATGGAGAAACAAAAACCCAGAATCTACTAAAACAACTCTGTACAACAGTAGATCATCTGGAGGTATCTGCATCCCTGATCTCAAGTTGTGCTACAGAGCAATAGTAATAAAAACTGCATGGTATTGGCATAGAAAAAGAAAGGAGGATCAATGGAACTGCATAGAAGACCCAGAAATAAACCCATGTACCTATGAATACTCGATTTTTGACAAAGCAGCCAAAACAATTCAATGGAAAAAAGATAGCATCTTCAACAGATGGTGCTGGTCTAATTGGATGTCTACATGTAGAAAAATAAAAATAGATCCACATTTATCACCCTGCACAAAACTAAAGTCTAAGTGGATCAAAGACCTCAACATAAAACCACATACTCTAAATCTGTTAGAAGAAAAAGTGGGGAAGAGCCTAGAACTCATTGGCAAAGGAGACAACTTCCTGAACAGAACACCAACAGCACAGGCTCTAAGAACAAAGATAAATAAATGGTACTTCATGAAACTGAAAAGCTTCTGTAAAGCAAAGGACACAGAATCAAAACAAAATGACTGCCTACAGATTGGAAGCAGGTTTTATGTGCTCTGGAGTCATTTTGTTGGAAGGGTTTTTTTCTGTGCTCTGGAGTCATTTTGTTGGAAGCAGGTTTTTTGTGGTCTGGGGTCATTTCGTTGGAAGGGTTTTTTATGTGCTTCTCAGTCTTTTCGTTGGAAGCGGGTTTTTATGTGCTGTTGAGTCATTTCTTTGGAAGAGGGTTTTTATGTGCTCTATAGTCATTTTGTTGGAAGCAGGTATTTTGTGGTATGGGGTCATTTTGTTGGAAGCGGATTTATATGTGCTTTATAGTAATTTCAAGTAGAAGCAGGTTTTTATGTGCTCTATACTCATTTCATTAGAAGCAGGTTTTTATATGCTTCTCAGTCTTTTTGTTGGAAGCATGTTTTTATGTGCTGTAGAATCATTTCATTGGAAGCAGGTTTTACAGTGTTCTGAATTGTTTCATTGGAAGCAGGCTTTCATGTGCTCTGGAGTCATTTCGTTGGAAGCAGGTTTTTAAGTGCTCTGGAGTCATTTCTGCTTGGAAGCAGGTTATTAAGTGCTCTGTAGTCAATGCATTAGAAGCGGGTTTTTAAGTACTTCTCAGTCATTTCGTGGAAACTGGTTTTTAAGTGCTCTGCAGTCATTTAGTTGGAAGCTGGTTTTTATGTACTTCTCAGTCATTTCATTGGAAGCAGGTTTTTAAGGGCTCTGGAGTCATTTCATTGGAACCAGGTTTTTATATGCTCTGGAGTCATTTCGCTGAAAGCGGATTTTTTTTTTTTTTTTTTTGAGATTGCATATTTATTTATTTATTTTCATCAATTACACTTTATTCATTCTGCATCCTCCCATAAGCCCCTCCTCCTCCCCCCTCCCAATCCCACCCTCCCTCCTCCCTCTGCATGCATGCCACTCCCAAGTCCACTGATAGGGGAGGTTCTCCTCTCCTTTCTGATCTTAGTCTATCAGTTCACATCAAAAGTGGCTGCATTGTCCTCTACTATGGCCTGGTAAGGCTGCTCCCCCCCAGGGGGAGGTGATCAAAGAGCAGGGCAATTAGATTATGTCAGAGGCAGTCCCTCTTCACATTACTATGTAACCCAATTGACTCTGAACTGCCCTGAGCTACATCTGTGCAGGGTTCTGGGCTATCTCTATGAATAGTCCTTGGTTGGAGTATGAGTCTCTGGGAAGTTCCCTGTGTTCAAATTTTCTTGTTCTGTTGCTCTCCTTGTGCAGACCCTGTCCTCTCCAGCTCTTACTATTTCCCAGTTCTTACATAAAATTCCCTTCACTCTGCCCAACAGTTGCCCATCAGGCTCAGCATCTGCATTGATAGCCTGTAGGGCAGAGGCTTTCAGAGGCCCTCTGTGGTAGGTTCCTAGGTTGTTTCCTGCAACAATCAATAAATGGGACCTCATGAAACTGAAGAGCTTCTGCAAAGCAAAGGACACCGCGTCATCAAAACAAAGCGACCACCTACAGATTGGGAAAGAATCTTCACCAACCCTTTATCTGATAGAGGACTCATATCCAGTATATATAAAGAACTAAAGAAGCTGAAAAGCAGCAAACCAAGTAATCCACTTAAAAAATGGGAAACAGCTAAACAGAGAACTCTCTGTAGAGGAACATCGAATGGCAGAGAAGCATTTAAAGAAATGCTCAACCTCACTAGCCATTAGGAAATGCAAATCAAAACAACCCTGAGATTTCACCTTACACCCATGAGAATGGCCAAGATCAAAAACTCAAGTAACAACACATGCTGGAGAGGTTGTGGAGAAAGGGGAACCCTTCTCCACTGCTGGTGGGAATGTAAACTCATATAACCACTCTGGAAATCAATCTGGCACTTTCTCAGACAACTAGGAATAGCGCTTCCTCAAGATCCAGCCATACCACTCCTGGGCATATATCCAAAAGAGGCTCAAGTACACAAAAAGGACATTTGCTCAACCATGTTTGTAGCAGCTTTATTTGTAATAGCCAGAAGCAGGAAACAACCCAGGATGCCCTCAAATGAAGAATGGATGCAGAAATTGTGGTAAATCTACACAATGGAATATTACTCAGCAATGAAAAATAAGGAAATCATGAAATTTGCAGGTAAATGGTAGGATCTGGAAAGGATCATCCTGAGTGAGTTGTCCCAGAAGCAAAAAGACACACATGGTATATACTCACTCATATAAACATACAACATAGGACAAACTCACAACAACCTGTGCATCTAAAGAAACTAAGCAAGAGAGAGGACACTATCTAAAATGTCCAATCCCCATCTGGAAAGGCAAAGAGGATGGACATCAGAAAGCTGGTTTTTAAGTGCTCTGGAGTCATTTCATAGGAAGCCTTTTTTTAAGTACTCTGGACCCACTTCCTTGGAAGCGAGTTTTTATGTACATCTCAGTCATTTCATTGAAAGCGGGTTTTTAATTGCTTTGGAGTCATTTTGTTGGAAGCAGATTTTTAAGTGCTAAGGAGTCCTTTCGTTGCAAGCAGGTTTTTATATGCTTTGGAGCATTTGGTTGGAAGCAGTTTTTCAGTTTTTTGGAGTCTTTTTGTTGGAAGCGGTTTTTAAGGGGATGGAGTCATTTCCTTGAAGCAGATTTTTAAATGCTCTGGAGTCATTTCCTTGAAAGTGGGTTTTTAAGTGCTCTGGAGGTATTTCGTTGGAGGCGGGTTTTAAAGTGCTTTGGAGTCATTTCCTGGGAGGCAGGTTTTAAGTGCTCCTGAGTCATTTCACAGCGTGTTTTTCTGTGATGTGAGGTCATTTCGCTGGAAGCACGCTTTTAAGTACTCTGGAGTCCTTTCGCTGGAAGTGGGTTTTATATGCTCTGGAGTCATTTCGCTTGAAGCGGGTTTTTAAGTGCTATGGAGTCATTTCCTGGAAGCAGGCTTTTAAGTGCTCTGGAGTTATTTCATTGTAAATGGATATTTAAGTGCTCTGGAGTAATTTTGTTGAAAGCGGGTATATAATTGCTCTGGAGTCATTTCGCCTGATGTGGCTATTTAAGTGCTCTGGAGTCATTTCATTGAAGCGGGTTTTTAAGTGCACTGGAGTGATTTCCTTGGAAGCGGGTTTTTAAGTGCTCTGGAATAATTGATTTGGAAGTGTGTTTTTCTGTGTTCTGAGGTCATTTCATTGGAAGCACGTTTTTAAGTGCTCTGGAGTCCCAATGTTGGAAGCGGGTTTTAAGTGCTCTGGAGTTATTTCCTGGAAGCGGGTTTTTAAGTGCTGTGGAGTCATTTTTTAGAAGCCAGTTATTAAGTGCTCTGGATTCATTAAGTTGTAAGCAGGTTTTTAAGTGCTCTGGAGTCATTTCGCAAAGAGGGTTTTTATGTTTATGTGCTCTTAGGATTTTTCGTTGCAAGAGGTTTCTTATGTTCTCTGGATTCTTTTTTTTTTTTTTTTTTTTTTTTTTTTTTTTTTTTGCAGAATTTTATGTGCTCTGGAGTCACTTCGTTGGAAGCATGTTTTTTTGCTCCTGAGTCATTTCTTGCTTTCCTTGAAGCGGGTTTTATGTGCTCTGGATTCATTTTGTTGGAAGCAGGTTTTTATGTGCTGTGTTGTAATTTATTTGGAAGGGGTTTTTATATGCTCTGAAGGCTTTTTCGCTTCTAGCGGATTTTTATGTTCCTTATGGACATTTCGTTGGAAGCGGTTTTTAAGTGCTCCTGAATCAATTCATTGGAAGCAGACTTTTATGTGTTCCTGAGTCATTTCGTTGGAAGTGGGTTTTTATTTGCTGTGTAGACATTCCATTGAATCAGGTTTTTATGTGCTGTGTAGTCATTTTGTTGGAAGCCGGTTTCTATGTGATCCTTAGTCATTTCATTTGGAAGCAGGTTTATAAATGCACTGAGTCATTTCTTTGGAAGCAGGTTTTTAAGTGCTCTGAGTCATTTCCTTGAAGCGGGTTTTTACATACTTCTCAGACATTTCATTGGAAGCAGGTTTTTTAAGTGCTCTGAAGTCATTTCGTTGGAAGAGGGTTTTAAGTGCTCTGGAGTCATTTTGTTGGAAGCAAGTCATAAGTGTTCTGGAGTGGTTCGTTGAATCGGGTTTTTAAGTGCTCTGGAGTCATTTTGTTGCAAGCAGGTATTTACATACTTCTCAGACATTTCACTGGAAGCAGGTTTTTAAGTGCTCTGCAATCATTTCATTAGAAGCGGTTATAAAGTGAACTGAGTCATTTCTTTGGAAGCGGGTTTTTAAGTGCTCTGGAGTAATTTCAATGGAAGTGGATATTTCTGTGCTCTGAGGTCATTTCCTTTAAAGCAAGTTACTATATACTGTATAGATATTTCATTGATGCAGGTTTTTAAGTGCTCTGGAGTCATTTCGCTCCAAGCGGTTTTTACATACTTCTCAGAATTTCACTGGAAGCGTGTTTTTAAGTGCTCTGCAAACATTTCGTTGGAAGCGGGTTATAAAGTGAACTGAGTCATTTCGCTGGAAGCTGGTTTTTAAGTTCTCTGAGTCATGATGTTGGAAGCGGTTTTTAAATACTCTGGAGTCATTTCGTTGGGAAGCATGTCCTAAGTGTTCTGAAGTTGCTTGTTGCAAGTGGGTTTTTAAGTGCTCTGGAGTCAATTCCTTGAAGTGGGTTTTTAAGTGCTCTGGAGTCATTTCCTTGAAGCAGGTTTTAATTGCTCTGGAGTCATTTCCTTGCAAGCGGTTTTGAAGTGCTCTGAGTCATTTCCTTGCAAGCGGGTTTTGAAATGCTCTGGTGTCATTTTGTTGCAAGCAGGTTTTTTACATACTTCTCAGACATTTCACTGGAAGCAGGTTTTTTAAGTGCTCTGAGTCATTTCTTTGAAGCAGGTTTTTAAGTGCTCTGAATCATTTCCTTGAAGGGGTTTTAGTTGCTCTGGAGTCATTTATTCTGAAGCGGGTTTTTAAGTGCTCTGGAGTCATTTCTTTGAAGCAGGTTTTTAAGTGTCTGGAGTCATTTCACTGGAAGCGGGGTTTTACATACTTTTCAGACATTTCACTGGAAGTGGGTTTTTAAGTGCTCTGGAGTCATTTTGTTGCAAGCGGGTTTTAAGTGCTCTGGAGTCATTTTTGAAGTTTTTAAGTGTCTGGAGTCATTTCTTTTTGTTTCAAGTGCTCTGGAGTCATTTCTTTGAAGCAGGTTTTTAAGTGTCTGAGTCATTTCAGGGTTTTACATACTTTTCAGACATTTCACTGTGGAAGTGGGTTTTTAAGTGCTCTGGAGTCATTTTGTTGCAAGCTTGTTTTTTAGTGCTCTGGAGTCTTTTGCTCTGGAGTCATTTTGTTGAAGCGGGTCATAAGTGTTCTGGAGTTGCTTTTCTTGAAGTGGGTTTTAATTGCTCTGGAGTCATTTTCTTGCAATCGGGTTTTTTAAGTGCTCTGAGTCATTTCCTTGCAAGCGGGTTTTGAAATGCTCTGGTGTCATTTTGTTGCAAGCAGGTTTTTTACATACTTCTCAGACATTTCACTGGAAGCAGGTTTTTTAAGTGCTCTGAGTCATTTCTTTGAAGCAGGTTTTTAAGTGCTCTGAATCATTTCCTGAAGGGGTTTTAGTTGCTCTGGAGTCATTTATTCTGAAGCGGGTTTTTAAGTGCTCTGGAGTCATTTTTGAAGCAGGTTTTTAAGTGTCTTTAAGAGTCATTTCTTTGAAGCAGTCTGAGTCATTTCACTGGTTTTTAAGCGGGTTTTACATACTTTTCAGACATTTCACTGGAAGTGGGTTTTTAAGTGCTCTGGAGTCATTTTGTTGCAAGCGGGTTTTAAGTGCTCTGGAGTCATTTCTTTGAAGCAGGTTTTTAAGTGTCTGAGTCATTTCTGCAAAGCAGGGTTTTACATACTTTTCAGACATTTCACTGGAAGTGGGTTTTTAAGTGCTCTGGAGTCATTTTGTTGCAAGCTTGTTTTTAAGTACTCTGAGTCTTTTCGCTGGAAGCGGGTCATAAGTGTTCTGGAGTTGCTTCTTCAAGTGGGTTTTTAATTGCTCTGGAGTCATTTTCTTGCAATCGGGTTTTGAAGTGCTCTGGAGTCATTTCCTTGGAACCGGTTTTTAGTGCTCTGGAGTCATTTCGTTGGAAGTGGGTTTTAAGTGCTCTGAGTCATTTCATTGCCAGGGCATTTTTAAGTGCTCTGGAGTCTTTTCGTTGGAAGCAGGTTATTAAGAACTGGAGTCATTTCGTCAAGCAGGTTTTTAATTGCTCTGGAGTCATTTCTTTAGAAGCTGGTTTTCAAGTGCTCTGGAGTCATTTTGTTGCAAATGGTTTTTATGTGCTCTGCTGTCATTTTGTTGGAAGCAGATCATAAGTGTTCTGGAGTTGTTCGTTGAATCGGGTTTTAAGTGCTCTGACTCATTTCGCAAGCAAGTGGGTTTCTAAATACTTCTCAGACATTTCACTGGCAGCGGGTTTTTAAGTGCTCTGAGTCATTTCTTTGGAAGCAGGTTTTTAAGTGCTCTGGAGTCATTTCATTGGAAGCGGGTTTTTATATTCTTCTCAGACATTTCATTGGAAGCGGTTTTTAAGTGCTCTGGAGTCATTGTGTTGCAAGAGGGTTTTTAAGTGCTCTGGAGTCATTTCATTGAAGCGGTTATTAAGAACTGGAGCCATTTCTTTGGAAGCGGGTTTTAAGTGCTCTGGAGTCATTTCATTGAAGGGAATTTTGGTGTGCTCCGAGGTCATTTCATTTAAACCGAGTTATTATATACTGTGTAGACATTTCGTTGGAAGCAGGTTTTTAAGTGCTCTGGAGTCATTTCCTTGAAGCTGGTTTTTAAGTGCTTTACGCCATTTTGTTGCAAGCGGCTTTTTAAGTGCTCTGCAGATTTTCTTTGAATCGGGTTATTAAGTGAACTGAGTCTTTTCTTTGTAATCGGGTTATTAAGTGCTCTGGAGTCATTTCGCTCCAAGCGGTTTTTACATACAGCTCAGAATTTCACTGGAAGCAGGTTTTAAGTTCCCTGCAGTCATTTCATTGAAGCGGGTTATAAAGTTAATTGAGTCATTTCTTTGAAGTGGGTTTTTAAGTGCTCTGGAGTCATTTCAATGAAAGCAGATTTTTGTGTGCTCTGAGGTCATTTCGCTTTTAAAGCGAGTTATTATATTGTATAGATATT